>PNEQ01126136.1:0-11889 GCA_003012365.1 Medauroidea extradentata
GGCTATCACCAAGGTCCGCAGGCTCACTTACCGAAAGCTGCAAGCCCCGGCGCTGAAGGCAGTAGGCTATCACCAAGGTCCGCAGGCTCTCTTCCCGAAAGCTGCAAGCCCCGGCGCTGAAGGCAGTAGGCTATCACCAAGGTCCGCAAGCTCTCGCACCGTGGGCCCGAGAAGTCACATCGAATAGGGCGAAAACCCTTGTAACACCCGTACGAATTATGACGCTTGTCTTGCGGGCCCCGTAACTAGTTCTTCTTTAAATGAAAATGTTGTGGATAAACTAGAAGTTTCAATGTCAGATCTGATTACTAAGACTATTGAAGACTGTGAAGATAGTAACATTGAAGATTTTAAAATTTGATTACAAACAGCTTCTAGAAATAAAAAGACCTTCTATAGTTAGTTGTGTTTGCGGCATTGAAGCGATATTATTTTTAACTGTAGCAAAATTGATTATTAGCATTACACTCAATTCAATGACAAGTTCTAGAGTAACATTTTGATCAGTTTAATAAACCTGATCAATTTTATCCTGTAGTCTTAAGTGATGCCATGAATAAAACTAATATATAAATGTTGTAGTTTACAGTTACAATACTGCATACCCGTAATTGCAAAACGTACATTTCAAGGGCAGTTATCGTGCTGGTTTAGGTATTTACATATGTAGTAAGAGTAAGCTACTCTACTTAAGTGCTTTATTAACACGTCTGAGGTACGTCCTTCTAACGAGAACAAACAAGTGGCACTTGTAGCAATTCTTGAATTTTAAACGTGTTATTTTAATGTTTGTTGTATTGTTTTTCAATGTAAATTTCTTAACATGGTTATTTCTGTACGCATTTATGTGATTATAATTTAGATTACTACTTATGCTTTATGAACGTTATTAAATAAAATAATTTTTAAATATCTCCGGCATTTGCTGTGAAGCATACTGCCATCAGTGTTTACTTGCATATTGACGTTCGTATCATTAAAATGAATAATTCACTAACATCATACTTTTATTGCTACGTGCATTTGTGTAAAGTCATTTAACTAATAATTCTCTATGTGTAAGTGCTCAAACATCGTCGGTATTGACGTTTGTGATAAATGTTTATGATTTGCTGAGAGTTACAAGTGATCACTTATACGTGAGTACAAACATATTTGGGCTGAACTATAAAACACGGAAACAAGAAAATAATAATAATTTTATTTTTTATTTTATACTTTTAAAAATTAAAACATTACTAATATAATTATTGTCATTTCTAATTTACCTCACCTAGTGATTCACAGTTATCAATTTATAGCAAGGTGTGGCTAAAAACACCCTGAATTCCAACAGAAAACTTGGTTTTATATGTTTAATAATTGCAGCTGATAACTGGGTGGTTAACAGTGAATAACACTGTAACTTTTTACTTCTTCAATGACAGTGCGAGCATATACACGATATGCGTAAATAATCGTTAATTCGATGTTATGTAAATCATATGCTAGCAGGTTGTATAAGTTTGTTTCCCACGAGTATAATGAGATTTTCCCTTATTTTTGAAAATTCATACTATAGAAAAAATATCTGAAATTTTTTAACATTGCAGAATGCTGTTTTAAAAAATGTAATAACAGTTCTGCCATAAGAAAACAAAAGGTATTACAGAAACTATAGAGATCACCAAAACATCTGATACAAACTATTCAATAGTTCATGTACCTCAGAGACATCATGACAAAAACTATGAGAATCTTGGGAAGCTATGGTCTTGTTTCACAACTCTGAACAATTTGCAACAGGTGTTGTTTGTTCTAAACAGCAAAACACTCAAAGTTATACAGCAAGTTCTGTTATGTGTGCAGTCAAATTGTTATATGTTACTGCGATATTACACGTCAGCACACGGATTGTTTTACATCAAATGAAGTACGTATGTTTACAAGAGTGGTATTGGTTACCGCAGTGTAAGCTTACAAGATCATTATTTTTTATTCACCCCATTTATCTACAGGAATGATGACTGCAAGTCTATCAGTTAAATGCCGTTGGATTACTAGGAAGTGACCACGAAAACGAATGAATGCAGAATATTAAATACAACGAAGCCAAGAAAACATCCTTCATGTAAGTTATGCCACAATAATCAGATGGCTTCAGAAAGCTACAGAACGACAGACGCCATAGTACGTGAATTTAAAGTCAAACAACGAAACATTTAACACCAAGATCCATAGGTTCCTACATTTATATTACATTTTTTGTAAAACATGTGCTTACACATTCAACGCGAGTGTCAATCAAATAATAAGACATGACAAAGATGTTCAAAAGAAATAGTGACACAAATGGAAAACAAATTTAAAGATGTAGAAGATATGCTCTGCGGAAAATTGTGATAGGTTCGTGTTAAGATCTTGTGGGAAAGAGAAGATTACAATGCGTAGCTACGCGACAATAGTTGGCGATTACTTGAAGCGCTGGTGCTTGCGTGAAAGTTTAAGTAAAGATGTATTACGGACGACTTGAGGAAAAGACTAGTTATTCTGGCGCATCGATAGAGTGCTCAATAACACAATATTAAAAGAAAATGGACTCAGGACAGAGAGGAAGCAAGATTTGCTCAAAACCTTATTTTACTGAGTAAGAAAGCAGTCCGAGGAAGCTGAGAACTTGTCCGTACTTCTGTTCGAATAACTTGCTTACCCACAGCACTTCAGAAACTTCAGGCGCGGTGATACGGCATAAATGTCTTAATTTGTTATCAGGACGGTGGCAGCGAATACCGCGGTGAGTTTTGAGCTGTTCAATATTTCTACAGATGTACAAGAATTCAATGAATGCCGGTTCATCGTTGATTGTCACCAACAGAAGCAGTACCAGCGGAAGAATGATAAATATTTACTTTAATTATACAACTTGGAAAACCTCACAAGTGAAATTATGTAACGTTTAGTTGCTATCGGTTTAGTATTATATGAAATAAAAAAAAAAAAACAGGTACCGCTCAAAATGGCAGATTTACATAGCATACTCTCATATCCAATTTTTGGATAGTAAAATACATACATAAAATTTGGTCAAAAAATAAGAATTTAGTGACCTTACAAAGAACTGTACAAGTAGTTTTATCACATTCGGTCAACGTGTTTGAAAGTTACTACAAATTGGGGGGGGGAGGCATACAGACAGCCACTAGTTTATTCATTTCTTCGTATCGATAGATGACGATCTCATAAGCATTTTGTTCTTACGAAATTTTGCCAGTGGCGATTTCTTACGACAACCAACAAGTTATTACATGTGAAGCAATAACTTATTTGTCTCTGTAATTATTCAGGTCACTAGACGTAAATTTCAAGTTTACGGAAAATCTGATACAGCTATCGCCGGTGTCAGCTGACAAAACTAAAACCTAACGATTGTGAATTAAGTTAGTAAACGTAACAAACATATTCTAGCAATTTTAAATGAAGACAAATATACAGCCCACGACTCTATGTCACATAGTTCTATGTGCTATTCAGATATCTACATAATTCGTTTATTTACAAGAAATGCCTAATAAACTAATGTGAATGCATTTACCACTCTAGGCACTACACCATGAATGTTGCAGGTTATAGAAATGATATCAATATTCCAAATACCTTAGCGGCCTAGAAATGTGAGCAGATTGTTCGACGTGGAACAAAATAACCTTAGATGGCGTAACACATTTTACAAATTATTTTATATTTCTACCAAACTAATTCTTGCAAATTAGCTGACAAACAAAATATTTACGTCACTTCAAACAATTGCTGTAAAATGTAAAAGAATTTAGTTGTAAACAAACAAAACATTTTCGTAAATATACTAACATTGTACGTAAATGTGGGTACATTCCTATTTGTTTATTTCCAAGCTTTTCCTGTAAAGTTTACAATTTTATCTTTTTTCTATTTTTTGGGAACCAGTTTACAACTAGTACTTTTTTTATAAAACTAAAAGTTTATTTTAATAATTATTGAGTACGTTTCCAACAAGTGTTAAGAGTCCAACTATCCGCAGTCAATCACAATATCGTATGAAATACATTTCGGTAGTTCTAGCAATCAAGTTATTTAACAATTCGTTAGTATTTTTTCATCTCATGTATGCTAACATATGTGAAATGTAATTATGACAACTGTGAGTTCATATAACACATATGTAAATAAAGTGAACCTAAACATTTTCGCGAATGCAACTCTCATATAATAGTGACATAATTAACGTGTGAATGGTTACTTTACAACTGCTTTTGTCATGTCTCTACACAACAGAAGGTTTCGGACGATAAATTACATCCCCTTTATGTTTGATTTTCCAGATCGATTTGTTCTGAGCAATGTTGCCCAGCGGTAACATGTTGGACTCTCATTCGTGAGGACCCGGGTTTAATTCCCGGCTCCGGTCGTCCTGATTTCGGCTGTGTACAGTTTCCCGAAATCGCTTCAGGCGAATGCTCGGACGGTTCCTTAGCAAAGGCCACATTTTTGAAATCTGCTCATGCTTAAGCTAAAAAATAATTATCCCAGAAACATTAAAAACAAGAGAACGTGGCCTAAAAAGGGAGAAATAATGTATTTGAGAAACTTGATGAGCTGCACTGTTATATAAATATATATAACTGTTAAAATACTTCTGATACTTTTGAAACACATCAGTAACCGTATACGAAAATTTTTTTTCTGACGCATGTTTCTTTTAATTTGCTGACTAACTTATCAACTATTGTAACATTATAAAATACTGTGAAGTCATCTGAATTGTGACAAATGTACATATCGCGTGTTTTGTACTGAATGTTACACATTTTAACTACATAAAAATCACTGAGTACACTGAAATTACACTACCTTAACTGATTATGAGAAAGTATTTAATGACTAACACTTTTAGTATAATATATTATTTTGTGGACGTACTTCCTGGGATGTCACATTTATGTACAACTCTGAATGTCAAACACGCGCAAAACATATAATAAACTGCCGTATTTACGTCAGTTACTTGGGAACAAAATTGTTATTAGAGTTCATGCAACAAGTTACTTATGGATATACGAAAGTCTAGTATATGCCAAATTAAATGCGGCTTAAACTTAATTTACCAGCACAACTGTAAGCGGTATCGGCTGTATAATATTTGCATTTAATCTTTAAACGATTCAGGGCACTGGGAAGTATTATAAACTGAACAATTTTTTTTTGGACATCGGTCATTGTAAATGAATGTCGTCGTGTGGCAGAAAATATACAATAGAACAAAAAGTAAAAATAATTAAAGCAAGTGTTATCATACAATTCCAAACAATAATACAGTCGTATACAAGAATAGGCCAGTAGGGAGGGAGTTCTATAAGGAAATTATTCATTACAGAGATTTTATTACTTTAATCACTTCAGTTTAGTCCCAAAATGACTACCCTAGGTTTTCTCCCTCCGCTGAGGTGAGCTTAAATTATTATGTTGATAAAACTAATATTAGCATTTTTTTTTATTTTTCAATAATAGCGCAAAAACAACACAATTAATCAAAAAGTTTTTAAAATAAAAGTTGTTGAGTTTAAAATTTTGCGGAAAATTAGTACCAATATGTCATACTTGTGAGTACCAATATGTCATACTTATACAAGTGGGATGTATGAAAAAATTGGTTATACACATAGGAATACATATAAAAGTGGCAATTGTTTTCAACTTTTCAGAAATAGCACTCAAACAACGTCAAAAATCACAAAGTTATTTAAATAAGAGTTGTAGATCTTTAAGTTCTGCGTAAAATGAGTACCAACATGTCATACGTATACAAATGGGGCGTATGAATACAAAGGTTATCGAAGTTTGATAAGCGCAGATGCATATTTTCTCCAAAAAATTACAAACGTATTAAATTAAATGGTCTATACCACACGCATAGTTCAACAAGCCACTGCTGCTATCTGCTATCACTGGTGAACCTAATATGTGTGTGTGTGTGTGTATATATATATATATATATATATATATATATATATATATATATATGTGTGTGTGTGTGTGTGTGTGTGTGTGTGTGTGTGTCTGTTAGTGGCGAAATGAAGTCATATGGAGGCGTCTGTTTGTGCGAGTTATTCCGACCTGGATTCGATTACATCGGTGATACATACACAGCTGTGCACGAGGTTATGCAATCCATCTAACCTTGACAAACCCTTCAACTTCTCAGGCATGTTACCAGTATTTACCCGATAATCACACAGTGGGGTGCGGTTAGTTTCATCATTGACGATTTATCTTTACATTGATAAATTATAAGCAATTAAAACCAGTATCGCTTTAATATTATTTCTTGTGCTCACATAATGACGGATTTGTGTGATTTTTGTGAAGAAACGGTTATGAAAGGTGAGAGTGTAGTTGTGAAAGTAAGGGAAATAAAAACATTGATCGAGTGTAGCAAGAAAAGAGGAGATGGAAAGTACATTTATTTCATGGATGTGACTGTTAAGTTGCACGTTAGTTGCCGAAAGTCGTATACTAGAGAGAAGTGCGTGGCCGTAGCTATGAAAGCAAGCGAGACTCAATCACGAGAGAAACGATCAAGTGCGCCAATTTTCGTTTTCAAATAGAAATGCTTACTTTGCGCTGGAGCTGCATATGAGAATTTTGTCTGCCAACATACAAAAAAAAAACAAGTAGAAAAAGAGACGTCGTAAGTCTTGTAACTACTATGAACTTTAATAACCACATTTTAGAAGTAGCTCAAGGCAGAGGTGATAAGTGGGGAGAAGAAGTAAGTTCACGGATTCGGTATGTGAGCCACCTGGTAGCCAGTGATGGGAGATACCACCAATCATGCATGAAAAAGTTTTTGGTGCCTGTAGGAAACTGCAGGGAGGCCCTTAAAATGGGAATGTAACTACTTGTTTTGAACATATTTACAATCACATAGAGAGCAATAAGAGGAATGTCAGTTTCATATGAGAGAAATACTAAGTAACACTCAGGGAGATAGTCCATCGAAAAAAATGCTAAAAAAAAAAAAAAAAAAAAAGTTATTGGACAGATACGGGAATGATATCATCACTTTAACTGGTAAAAACAGACAACCTGTAATATGTTTCAAAAATACAGGTTACAACATTTTGACTAGACAATGGTATGAATCTCGAAAGAAAGATGAGGACGAGCACCTTCGTATAATTAGAGCTGCAGGGGATATTATACGATTGGACATCAGATATAATGTTTACACCCTAGATACTTATCCAAATCCTCTAAATTTCTTGGAGAACACTCCCCAATCCATCAAGTGTTTGTTGGATGCAATAATAGTGAAAGGCAAATGTGGAAATGAACAAAAATTGAAAACAAAAGCGGCCTCCATTGCGCATTCAATAATATCTTGCAAGCAAGGAAGTATGGGTCGAAGGAGCTAATACAAATAGCACATGCGCTAAGTTTCAGCTGCTCCTATGATGAAGTAAGGATGTTTGAGGTATCATGTCTGAATCACCCACAGAGCACTGTACATCCACACACATTGTCTCAGTTTGTGTATGACAATGTAGACGTTAATGTAGAAACAATAGATGGCTCAAACACATTTCTCGCCATGGGCGGGATTCAATGAATTACCCAAGCAACTTCTACTGCTTCAGGAGATGCCATTTCAAGAGTGGGGGTTGTTCCAAAAGCTATCAGTGTTGGAAAGTTCGGTACTGTTCCATTGGTTACTTTTGAAAAATTTAAGTCCTCTTTTGCATACATAATTATTGTGGACCTCAGGGAACTGTGTTCTAGTATTAAACTTTTGCGATGTGATTTCAGGTGGATTTTTGGGAAATGGAAAGGAGCTATTATTCCAGGTTGGAATGGCTTCATGGAAGAGAAGACAGCATCCAGCATCCAAAATCACAAACGCTTTATCTTCCTTTCTTTAATGCACCTGCAAACAATTATAGCACAATTTATATTGCACTTCTCACCGCAGCAAGGAAATGTAAATCTATGAAACAAGGCATCTGTGTCGTTACATTTGACCAGCCGTTGTATTTCAAAGCTCAACAAATAATTTCCTCTAGTCCAGCTGACCATGAGTTACATACAGTAGTTAAACAATTGGGGGGATTTCATCCTTTAATGTCCTTCTGAGGGGCAATTGGGTACATTATGGATGGTAGTGGTTTGCAAGATGCATTTAGCGTTGTGTATGCTCGGGCTTCAACAAAAAAAATGTCAGACATACTTATTCACGAGCTGTTAGAGCTCAAACACTGTGTAATTTGGCTCTTGGACAAACATTATTGACAAGAATGGAAATAAGCGAGGAAGAAACAACAGCTTGATTAGAGGCCCTTGATTCAACTTCCTTATATTGCGACTTTGAAACAAATCATATTCTTCCAAACATTTACGAGAGGTTCGAAAACATATTTCAAGAAGCTGAGAACAGCAAGAGCTACTGCCAAACTGTGGGTCCAAAACTTTCACTTGACAACCCTGATGAAGCAGTTTATTCATGCTGAAAGGAGAGGAGATTGGGAGCTGCATCTCATTTGCGTAAAGAAGATGTTGCCATACTTTCATGCTAGTGGCCATTTGTTGTATGCAAAGTCATTCCATCTTTATTTACAGGACTTGTTGGCTCTGAAGGGTAAACTTGCACCAACAGATTGCGAGAAGTTTGTGGTGAGTGGCTGGTTTAGGATCAGATGATCTGACAAGTTTTGGAGTGGAGTCTGGACCGACATGACGATTGAGCAGACCTTGATGCGGCCGTTAAAAAGTAGTGGTGGCCTTAGCCATGGCCGTGGTATTTCTGACAGAACTCTAAAAAAGTGGACTCTCACCATGCCAATTGTTGCTACAGTTTCACAACAAGTAGAGATTTGTGTTGTTTTCGTTCAGGACTTGTAAACAGCACACTAATGTCAGGGATTCAAGTATAACACCCGACAACAAAAATGTTAATAATTTGGTAGATTGGTTTACGTCTCAAGACCCATTCACTGTTTCAGAATTTGTGATTTCTATCAGTACTGGCATTTTTGGTGATGAAACTATAAATTATCCCAAAGCTTTCGAAATGAGACATTCTTCCATGAACAGCAAAGTTGGAACAAACATTGAACAAGTAACGATTGTAAAGAAGAACCGAGTGATGCCTACCAGAGGATTTCAGTGTAAAGTTAAAATCAGTAATGAAGAAATCGCAGTGAATCCAGAAACACTTTTCCACAGAATCGCTATGCTGAAAAAGTCAGACGAGTTGACAAAGTGCATTGAATATGAGTTGGCACCCTATCCCTTGTTGCTCTTCGATGAAACAGGCATGAGGAAAAATAAAAAAATCTGCTCTTTACGATATCTCTACTACAGTAACTGACAATGTGAACTTTCATGGTGTAGCTTATGTAACTGATGGAGGATTTCTTCTTCTTCGTGTAGTTTGGAAGATTCACGAGCCTTTCCCAGAAATTGTTAGCATACATAAAATAATATTATTTCCAAGGTGTTTTTGATGGGTATCAAGTCAAAAGCATCAAGACAGTTGAACGGCTAAGGTGTGGCAAGAGATATACTGCACCGGAGGTACTGTTTACTGAGTCTATGACAACAACTATTTCTCAAGAAACGTTCCTGTTCAAAAACCGAAACAAGGGAAGGCTTATAGTAATGCTTAAAGATAAACTTGAAAGTGAGGGCATTACCAATAAACAAGCAAAGGAGGATGCAGACCACTTGGTTGTTACCACTGCAATTGAAGCTGAACAAGAACGTTATTGTGTTGTACTTGTTGGGGAAGACACAGATCTCTTGATCATTCTCACAGAAATAGCGCCACAGTCTGCCAACATTTTCTTTTTGATACCAGGAAAAGGAAAGTCGCCAAACATCTTGTTTTCTGTCAGCAGCTTTGTACATTCTCAATGTGTGAAAAACTATCTTCTATTTCTACATGCTTTCAGTGGTTGCGATACTACCTCTGCACTTTACAGGCAAAGAAAGAAAAAGTTTTTCAAGTTACTGGTTCAAAATCCCGAACTTCTGGTAGTGGCTCAACTTTTCGTGAGCAAATATGCCCATCCAGATAGTTTACTATAGACGCAGGGTAGAAATTCTTAGTAACGCTGTATTGGGGCAAGAGTGGCGATAACTTAAATGTCTAGAGATTTCAGCTGTTTGCAAAATCACCTTTGAAAACCAACTTAAATTTAGCTTCGTTACCTCCGACGCCGGAAGCTGCACATCAACGCTGCCTAAGGACATATTTGCAAGTTCAGGCGTGGCTGGGTTATGAGCTTAATCCATTGAGCTGGGGTTGGCAAACCACCAAAATTGGCCTAGCTCCAGTACCAACACTAGAACAGCCTGCTCCACAGTCACTTTTTATGACGATCATCTGCTAATGCACAAAAGGTGTAGTTGCAGTTGAATAAAAGCAGGGATTAAATGCTCTACCATTTGTGCGAACTGCAGAGGCCATTTCTGCACAAATACTCCCTCTGAAGATCAAGTCCAGGAAACTGCGGAAGATTGCGACACTTACACAGAAGACATACTTGTCGAGCGACAATGAAGATTACTTAGATGCGGAAGAAGATGAACCGATGTTACCACAGAAGCGACCACGGTACAATTGATGTAAGTCATAGGTTTTTGTCATACGTATACAGGTATTTGTTTGGCATCAGAGTACATTTATCGTCCTGCTAATTCAATGCAGATTAACACATTTTCCAATACTGGTTGCTTTATTTAATCTGTCTTTATAGGATTAATTATCCAACACTTGCCTATACACAACTTTATAACCTTTATCTTTGTATACCCTGTAACACATTGGTACTCATTTTACGAAGAATTTAAAGATCTGCCAAATTTATTTGAATAACTTTTTTTATTTAAGGCGTTGTTTGCGTGCCATTTCTGAAAAATTGGAAGAATAGCCACTTTTATTCGTATTCCTGTGTATATAACCTATGTTTTCACACACCCCACTTGTATAAGTATGATGTATTGGTAGTTATTTTTGCGTAATTTTAAGCTCTACAACTTTTATCTTAAAAACGTTTTTATTAATTGTGTTGTTTGAATGCTATTGCTGAAAAAATAAAAAAACAAAATTTTAAAAAGCCATTTTGTTCTAATAATTTAAACTCACCTCGGCAGAGGTGGAAAACCTAGGACATTAATTTTGGGACTAAACTAAAGTGATAAAGCAATAAATGCTTTATCATCAATTATTTGCTTGTTGCACATTTTTAAATACCCTACCTACTGGCCTACAAGACAAAAAGAAAAGAATTTGAACAAAAAGAACACAAATTAATTCCTGAACGGGTTTTAATTTCCAAAACGTTGCATGTGTTGTCTTCAAATAAAACCTGTCACCTCTCGTCTGTTGTTTTGTTGTGTCGTCTGTGTTCACACGCAGTCCTTTGTCTGGTTTTGTCGTCTGTGTTCACACACATTCTGTTGTCTTGTTGTGTCGTCTGTGTTCACACACAGTCCTTTGTCTTGTTGTGTCGTTTGTGTTCACACACAGTCCTTTGTCTTTTTGTGTCGTTTGTGTTCACACACAGTCCATTGTCTTGTTGTGTTGTTTGTGTTCACACACAGTCCATTGTCTTGTTGTGTTGTTTGTGTTCACACACAGTCCTTTGTCTTGTTGTGTCGTTTGTGTTCACACACAATCCATTGTCTTGTTGTGTTGTTTGTGTTCACACACAGTCCTTTGTCTTGTTGTGTCGTCTGTAGTCACACACATTCCTTTGTCTTGTTTTGTCGTTTGTGTTCACACACAATCCATTGTCTTGTTGTGTTGTTTGTGTTCACACACAGTCCTTTGTCTTGTTGTGTCGTCTGTAGTCACACACATTCCTTTGTCTTGTT
>PNEQ01126137.1:0-11889 GCA_003012365.1 Medauroidea extradentata
GTACCTGCAACATAATTAACGTCGTGACCGATCAAAAGCCGCCGGAGGAAGCGCCTATTATTTTCGTCGAAAGCAACTTTAAGTATCTACCTCTCGTGACGCAACCCGCAGTGCGTGAGTCCCTTAGGCCGATTAAAAAAAGAAACTTCTTTGTTATTTTATTTCAATTAAAGCTAGCCGGGCATACTACAACATTACTAAATACGAACCCAATCATCCAGCATTAATCACGTAAGAGGCAGAGCAGCGACACCTCTTATTAATACCAAACGCGGGTCACGAGCATAACAACAACAAAAGCGTCGCAAGTGTTATTCATTCATTCTATACAGATCACAAACCAAGCATTTCGTGTTAAAATAAGTAAATTAAATCTTGCAATGTATGATACTTGCTTTCTATCTCAAATTTAATCGTGTATTATTAAAAAAAACTAAACACGAAAGAGGAAATATCAATCAAAAACAGAAGTTCACGCCCAAAAGACAAACGTTTGTCCTATTACTGAGTCATTCTCTGCAGCAAACGCGTTATAGCAATAACTGAATGTGAGGTAGTAGAAACTTCTCCTCAACACAAATTCACTTAATGAAAGAACACTTACTAAAGTTTAAACCAAATTTTTATTGAAGAGGAAGTATAATAATTAAAATGCCATAAATCTATGAAGAAGTAACTAATTGTAACGCATACTGGCAGCAGGATAAACGTTAGTAATCGCTGTTTAAAACTGATTTCTCACTCGTGCTAAAAATGGTTTATTTGTCAATTGTAAATATGTACGCTAAAATTTTAAAATGTTATTGTATTCTGCTAATGTATAGGCCATTAAATTAGTAGCACGCTATTTCTTCGAATTTAAAAATGTTGCCTGGTCGTTAGCTCACACACACTTAAAACGTAGATTAGAATTATCCCGGATACCGAAATATAGATTTCACATGTACGTCATCAGGATTATGATAAGAAATCAGTGAGTATTATTTGCTTAACGTTGCAGATCCCTGATATACATATTTAATCCAAGCATCCGTTATACGTAATTGAAACATTTCACACTTGCGTTGTGCAATCGTTGCCTGTGAAAAGTACGTTTTAAAGAGTTACATTAATTAACAAGTTTGACGGTACTTCCTCAGAAAGTTTGATTAGGTCTAATTAAACTAGCTAAACTTAAGAGAGTTTTCATTAAATACCTCATGCTTGTACATATAGTTTAATTACTCCCTTCCAACGATTTTAAAATTCCGTTTATCGTTAGGTATTGCGGAATTTAAATACTGTCATACCTTACACGTTTACCATTACATAATGATCGTGTTTGGCAAAGACGAATAACTTCAGTGGAAAGATGTTTCAAACAAAATACTTATTTTGCCTCATTCAATAATGCTTACCAATTGAATTCCCGCAAACTAATTACTACGATTTTAAAGTCACAATATTTATGATAATAATGTAAAAGCAACAACAATTAAAACGTACATTGTCCAAAATTGGTTTTTGTTCAAGTGCAGATCACTTACCTGTAAGGAGAAGTAACCTAGTATTTAACATTAAAATAAGTAAGTGAATAATAACATTTGAGGCGTCAGTGAACTACGAAAGGTAATATTTTTTGTGAAGAAGCATTACACGGCTTTTGGTTCGACAATGTTATAAACTTAGGACATAATTAAAAATGCACAAAAATAAATAACTTAATAGTGAAATTTTGTTATCCTTAAGTTAACGGAAATATATTTAAGAATGTTATACCATTTGACACCATTGCAGTAATATATTTTAATAAATGCCTATCGAAAGTACACTAACATAGTGGTAACCATTGATTAAATTAAGTTTTTTATTCCGATGGAAATACTCTTATAATTGAAACGCCTATAGAAATATTTAATTATTTTTCACTGTATTGAAACAAAAGTGGAAATTAAAAATAATTTCGTACGAATCCTATCTAAAATATTTTACTTTTGGAATTACGTAGAAAAAATTGTGTTACTTGTGTTATATGTCACGAAAATTTGTAAAAAGTAATTAATTGGTAGACTATGTTATTAATGAATATATATATATATCTGTGTGTGTGTACATACGGAAACACTCCATTGAATTGTAGAAGTAATTAGTGTTTTAGCTATTTTATGAAGGACGAAAATAAAAACGACAGATTTATTAATATATTTAAAGCTCTGACTACTAATTACATGTTTGATAAATAATAAACTATTAAGTTATATATGAATAAACACAGCAACATAATGTCTTCTGCGAATATTCTCAGCGTTAGCATAGACTTTGTGCGTGACTTCTGACATTAGTGAAATGTAGGATACAAAAAAATAAGGTTTCTCGTAAATTTTTTAAAGATATTTAATATTTCTGAATGAATATTAATCATATGGCATTGTTAGGCATATCATACGCAAGTGAATACATACTGTGCATAAGTTGCCAGACCAGGTTAAAATATATAATACGGTTCGCTCTGCAATCGCCAACATCACGTGTGCGTCGACCTGTGGCGGCCCAAGTATACAAGTGTCAAACTATTCGAAAATACCGGATATCGCGGGGTACATATAAAAAAAGTAGCTACGAGCAACAATGCAGCGCTAAAAAAATGCTAGTTACAATCTACAAGGGGAATACCGAAGCGCATTGCAGCGAGGTAGTTCCTAACCTACTCCTCAAACGCGTAAATTGCATCCAACGGCGCTTTCTATCCTTGTGTAGTTTGAAAGATATCATTCACTGGACAGAGTCTGCACTCTTGCGGAGTCAGTACTCCCCTGCGAGGACTATATACGGATAGTGGTCACAATTAAACTATCTGAGGAGCAAACGTACAAAAAATAGCAAGACATGTGCACATTATCCAATTTCATAGGAAAGAAAAAAACTGATATTGATACCAACGATAATTAAGTATGGCAGATTTACTATTCTTCGTAATTTTAGCTGTTAAACAATGTTAATAAATAATATATTAGTAAATATCACGTTCCGTTCGTGATATAGACCAGTTAATAATGTTCGTACGTCAAGACGTAAAGCAAAGCTTTTATTTCCACTCTTTCCGTCGTTGATATTGATGTCGTGGGCATCATACCGGAAGGGCGTATCAACCACACGTTGCATACAGCTGATACGCCTTTCTGGCATGACGCCCTCGATATATGACTTAAAGAACGTGCTCAAAAACGAGTGTTGTGAAAGAGTGGGTGATCTTCTAAATTACCCACAAGCTCCTCATAAATGCAGTTCCAACTACCAATTTTTGTCATGACAGGTAATTTCATTCAGGTAACCGCAATGGGCAGTATACGTCACCGTGTGCAGTTCAACAATTTTGTGATTTTACATGCACCAATCCTCGTTAGTAAAAATATGGTAATATCTAGTTTCAAAATAGTACAACGGACATGTTTGTCTTTAGAGAAAGTAAATTATCACAATTCACATTACGAATCTTCACGCCTTCCGAGAGGTAGCAGCTGTCGTGCCCTTGGTATGAGGGCGAAATTTCTGTGGGGTGGACATGTCTAATCTTGAATGAAAACACATTTTTATCTCTTGACGTGAAATTTGTTATTAAATCTAACTGTGCCCACATATTCTTCTGTAACCCACCAGCCCATGTCGAAAATACAGAATGTCCGAAAGTGAATGTACTTTTTTTTTTTTTTTTTAAATTATAACTTCAACCCATCATTGCAAGGAAAATCTCTGTTTGCACAAAATGCATGGTATACAACCAACATTTCTTGCACACCTTACAGCGACTCAATACAAGAACCCTTCGTAACGGGACAGATATAGAATTTAAATATAAACTATTTTCGGTCCAACGTCAGTGAGAGAAATTACTGTATGAGATATAACTTTTTGCGAAGTTAATTTGAGGAGAAACGACTTTCGGTGAATGAGAGATTTTGATCATCGAGGTGTTCAGGGCTGGTGAGGGTGACATTATGTGAGTATAGAGCAGCGCTGGAATGAAGAGGCTGGGGAAAACGGAGTTCGTCGAGAAATCCCGCCGACCAACGGCATCGTCCGACACGATTCCCACATGCGAAAATCCGGGGACCGACTCCGCCGGGAAACGAACCCGGATAGCAGGCACAACATAAAATATGTATGACACTAAAAATTGTAACGATGAATAAGTCAGCTTATTTGTTACGCATGACACTGATTTCTATTAGGCACCGTTTCCGAAGGAAATTTTAAAGAACTATATTTCATACAGTACCGTAATTTGTTTCCAATTTTAATGTTTTGATTATTTACTGTCGTATAGAAACTGAAAAACAATTTCTCCTAAAAAATGTAAAAACTTTTGTTGAATCAATCATTATAGTTTTCATAATTTATTATTTCTAGACAAAATTGCAGATATCTTACGACATGCTTAGTCTAAATACTAAGCTTAGTCCCTTCATAATGTAAAATACTTTTAGTTTAGTCGTTTAGAAAAAGTAGACTTATTACATTATCCACATAGATTATTAAGTCTTTACCATTGTATAGTACTAATTTAATTTTATGATGGAAAACCTATAGTCAACAGTTTACCAAGACAATGTACTGACCAGCGATTGTCATTAATATTTGAATAAAAATGAGAACAATAGCCTAACTTAATACTTCAACAATTAATCGAAACATATTGAGGCTTGTTCATCTTAAACAAGCAATCACAACACAAAGAAAACAGTCCACGATTCCAAAAGTATTATATTTTATTTCAATTTTATAAATATTTAAATAAATCCTCAAAAATACTATGCAATATATTTCTGGCTCTTAATATATTCTTATATTTGTCATTACTCTCACATGACCGTGGGTGCAGAATAGTTCTTCAGCTTCAGTGGATGTTTCACACTCGTAAATAATTTAACTTCCGAACATACAGCTATGTATGGAACACTGCGTCTGGTTATACAATTACTTTATATTATTTTAAAATAATTACCGAAGCTATACAATTGTTGGAGTAGCTTTAATTTAATGTTTACTGACTTGTAATTATGTTATTTATTTGTAACTCCCCAAAATATATGTTCAAAAATATATACTTTGTAATAGACTATAAAAAAAACGCACATTAGCAGAAACCTATGTTTTGCCAAAATGATTATTTTCTGCCTTCTGTTTTATATGTTTCTGAAACAAAATTGTGTAAGATAACTTTTACGCAGTCATAACAATTAGTATGAGTGTACCTACATAATCAATAATTTTAGTTAAGTAGTATTTGATTTTGTAGAAAAAACATTTGAGTCGCATGAGTATATTACGGAACTAGATTATTAAACTAGTTATATATTTTTAACCGAATCAGGCACAGAGTGTACTATTGCGTCCATGTTGCAATAAAGACGGTGCATGTCCTCATATGTGTACAACATGACTCAGTTTCCAAAGTTTTCAGTGCCTTCTTGATGTCTTCTGTGACTTGTGATTCCTGCTTGCGAATATTTCTCGCATCTTTCATCCATCAGCAAGCTAGTACTTCATTGACCGTCACAACTACTCAAGTGTTGAGTCGACATGGTTACAGAACGAGTCTACGTCATCTTGCTTGCAACAACCAAAAAAGAGAGAGAGATTGTAAAGCTTATGCAGTGAATTAAAAGAAGCAAAGAGTGAATGGACAACTTTTGAAATCTTTATCTTGCCTGAAAATGTAAAGCAGTACATTACACTAATACAGCCGATGGTCAACGGACATTCACTGGCAAAAACATCTACATTTACAAATCAATGCTTCCATCTTCTACAAAGTAGTTAAATGTATGCTACTACCAACACAATTCCCCCCCTCCCCACAATGTCATGCTTTTATAAAACAATGCAATCCAGTCTTTTTCAAACCGGAAGAATCAGGAAACTTTTTCAAGCTTAACTTTATTCAAGGGTTTCGTCAGAATATCAGCATTCTGGTTTAGTGTACACACATATTTTTAACATACTACGTTATCAATCACCTTATTTCTAACTAAACGCACAAATTGATATTAAAATGCTTTAGTTTGTGACGAAACTGTGTTTTTTTCATTAATTGTTAACTGGTTTATTATAAACATATGACAACAATGTAGTTTCCCTTCCTAACGTTGGCTGAAAATTTTTTTAAACCAACACAGTTTACTGTAGCCTTACTTAATATAACGATTTCAGATTCAGTTGATGACAAAGCGACAGTATTTTTGTCTACGTGGTACCCAATTAAACTGCACAACCAAAAAATGTCGGTAGGATTACGGTCTACTCTGTAACCTGCCCAATCTGAATTAACATATCCTTCCATGTTCACATTAACAGTCATCTCCTAACTACAAAAAAAAATTCACATAGGTTTTATGCGCCTTTATTAAGAGAAAAATATGTTTTAGATCACACCACAAACCTTCACTTGCACATGACTTATACCTATTTAGAACACTTCGTGCTAAATAAATAAAGACCAACTCTTGTGCAGAACAAGGCGTACATTAAAAACCTAATTAACATTCTACACCTACCTCATATTTCTTTATTTACAAAACAATAATTTTTTAACAAATTATGGTCAAAATTGTTCTACATTGTTGTATCCACAGCATTACGTTACTTCGTGCCATACTTCTCAGCAAACATTCTTAGATAACACTGCTGACGTATTACAATTTCTTTATTTGTTAAATCGTATGTGATAGACGTAGGCCTACCGAAAAAATGTTTAACATAGCCAGAATTTTTCATCCAAATATGGTTATTCAAAACTATTTTAACGCTTACAATACTGCTGGCATTAGTAGAATTCAGAAGTAAATCATCAATGTACAATAAAACATATTTCACAGCTGCTTACGTGTCGTATGTATTAACAACGTTTATACTCCCATATAATTTATCCAATTGTATATTTACTGAGTGAAACTTTTTGTATCAATTTTTGGGTGAATCCTTTAACCCATACAATGTTTTCTTAAGTTTAAAAACAGTACCTTTCTCAGATTTACAGATACATTAATATCATCGAAGTCATAAAATGAAAACATAATCACCATGTAATTCAATACTAAAAAAAAGCACTTCACTAGTCTAATCGATAAATTGATAAATTATCAACAGTATGAGGAAAAAAACACATTCATTTTGAAGGTAATCTAGAAACACGGCTGTCAACATTGTCACAAGTTTTGTTGAAATACTCAAGCCGTTAATCTTTCTTTATATGTTGCTAATTTATCTTACTAATTTTCTTACTTTTAAAAATCAATTTACAGTAAATTAGATTACCCAGATGAGAGGCTTCTTTACATGCCACAAGTTTCATTGTCGTTAAGATAATTTATTCCTGTCTCTCATTGCCGCCTTCAATGTTCCACTTTCCCTGCTCGACACTGCTGCCTCGTAAGTACCTGAATCACCTTCATCGCATACCAAGAGTCTTAAATAGTAGTCGTCATACCGATAAGCCTCTTCAGTGCACCTCAAAGTCTTAAAATGCATTATGTAGTTTATTCTTCACTAACAGCAACTGTATGTACCTCGTCAAAAGGGCGTTGTGTAGTTTCTTTCCCACAAATAGTAACTTTAGGCACATCATTATTTTTGCTTTGTCTAGTTTCTTCTTCTCTACCAAAGCAACAGTTGGTGCTACAGTTATCTCTTGATAACTTTTTAATCCTTAGGGGTTTCCTTTATATTTGATGCTTAGTTTATACAAATACTAAGCTAGACGTCCTCTTTGTTTTGAGAAGCTATGTGTTTTGTATCATGAAGCGGACAGCCTCTACGAATGTACGCATTCCTGCTCAGCCCGTCCGTTTTGTTGTGTGGTGTGTACAACACTTCTCTGATGCACACTACCATAACCTTCCAACAATTCTTTCACGCCTGAATTCGTAAATTTAAGTCCATTGCCTGTGCACAAAGTAACCAACTTGCAGCCAGTTTTTTGTACAGCGCGCATTGTAAACTTATGAAACATTCTATCAATCCAGACTTATGTTTATGAATGGAGATTTATGTGTATGTTGAGCAGTCAACTTTAATCAAAAGGAAATATTTTGCACCTTCCAAGTAAATTTTCTCCATAAGCCACATTAATCAGCACCTTCCAAGTTAAAAACATTTAGTAGCCCTGTAATCACTTGAAAGTATTTGCTTGTGTGATTGCTTTCCTGAAATATATTTTTCACATTCAAAGCTTGCGCTATAATCATTATACCTATTATTGTTCATACTTAAAACGTATTCAGTACTATTTAAATTCTGAAGCTCTATTCTATAGGCTACTTATACAAAATTAATACTCAAGTGACAAGTGGAGGTCTCAAACTTGTCAATCAGAGAGGAGGAATCAGAACTACCCTAAGGAAATTCTTGTCGAAGAGGTAATGGACAAGTTGAAGACTGTATTAATATATTTTTATTTAGTACAGGGTGTCCAAAATGTCTTGTTACCCTCCTGTGTGTAGTCTATGCATATTGATATGGTATTATAATGTTATTGTATCCTATGTTGTAAGATAGCCTTAAGTATCCAGTAGATTTATGGCATGTATTGGGTTGTATTGCAGACAAGGAATGTGAACCATGTGTGAAGAGAGGATTGTTGTGAGTGCTTCGGTTCACGAACGTCCTTCGTAAAGTGCGTGCCGATTTCCAACAGCGATTCCACAAAGAAGCTCCACCAAAACAAACCCTTCTGTGTTGGGAACACAAACTCTTTGAAACGGGCGACATCAAAGATAAGCCACGAACTGAAAGACATTCAACCAGAGTGCAACATTGTCAGGAAGTCGAGGAATCAGTAATGAGATCACCAAAGAAGTCGCTCCGCAAACGATTAGCGGAGCTCGGAATACCGCGATAGACACTGCATAAACACATGAAGAACGACCTGCATATTCACTCATTTCATCCCATTTTCGTTCAGGAGTTATCAGACAATGATTTAGCCCGCAGACGGGATGCATGTGCGTTGCTTCTTCAGACTTTCGACATAATCCCAAAACGTGGAAATGTCATTTTCAGTGACGAGTGTGCCATCTATCGGAGCTGTCGATCGCGAAATGTTGTGTTCTGGTCCAAGGAAAATCCATATTATGTCTAGGAATTGGAACATAATCCTTCACATGTCATGATATGGGCTGCAATGAACAATCGACATTTGTTTGGACCATATTTGTTTGACGGAACAGTTAACCAGACAACATATCTGGACATGCTGCGAACTTGGTTCGTGCCACAACTGGAGCGCCAGACCATGGTGCCATCTCTGTTAGGGAATACCTTGCCGAGGTCTTTCGGAATCGTAGGATTGGCCAAGGTTCAGCAGTGCTGCCTGCTCCACTTGAATAGACACCTCGAAACCCAGATCTCTCGACGTGTGATAATAGCCTTTGGGGCTTCATAAAGGAGTGTGTTGCACAGCAGCGCTAAGAAACCACAGATGAACTCAAAAAGAAGCAGTGAGACTTGCTTTTGCTCGTATCAGCCCGCAAATGCTTCGGAAGATGTCTCACAGAACTTGGCGCAAAATTATTCTCTGCCATGAGAATGAAGGAGCCAAAACGGATGCACTGGATACTTAAGGTTATGTTACAACACAATATACCATAACATCATAATACCACAACAATATGCATAAACTACAACAAGGGTAACAAGACGTTATGGACATCCTGTACGACAAATTATGTACATCTTTTTAACACGCTTTGCCAAAGCTTCAACATCTTAATGACAGTCCACTAACTCATGTTGTTCATCTGTTGACACTAAACGAAAACCTTTGTCTAAATATAACCTACAGAGAAAAGGTTAAACTTCAAATAGGGAACGTATAACACGTTTGTTAGTGCAGTCTTTTTAAACTGGTTACCATTCCAGGCATGAACAAAAACACTTCCTTTTGATTCCATCCTTAGCAAAATTCTATTACTTACTTGAATCTTCCGTTTTCCCTTTACATTTGTATCATATTCCTGAAATAACATTTTTTCTCCATATATGTGCTCACTAGCCCAAATGTCTATATACCAACATTCTTTGCCCACTTCACCGCCATCCATTTGTGCACCCATGAATGCATTAGCAGATGATCTGTCTTCTCATTTCTTTGCCCTTACACTATTTTCTTAACTTTTTGCTACTACTATCCAATGCTGAAAATTTGTCTTAACTAGAGAATAAACTATCTTCTTCAGCAAAAGTCTGGATGTTACCTTGTCAATGTTCTGGTTTATCTAAGGTACGACTACTTAGCTGAGTGAAAATGATTGTAAGACTCTCCAGCCTGTCATAATATACTCATTTTATTCAATCGAGACAAAAATGTGAAGACAGTCATTATGTCATTCACAAATGAAAAAATCCTGTTATTGAAAATGCACATCCACCTCAGACTCCTTATCACCCACATATTTGAGATTGCTCCTCATTTATTTCGAGGTTGAACTTTCTGGAATATGGGTAACTGGTCCTACCCTCCATTTGTGTCACCACAATTTGTTGAGTCTTCGCATAAGTTTTCCGCCATTCTTCTATTCTAGACTCGGGTTTCAACTTCGTGCCAGAAACTATTTCATGTAAGCCTGGACCACGGCCGTAGAAGAACGGGTCTGGGCACTCGCCTAGAAACATTACCCCCTCGTTGTTTGGCTACAGTTCACAAAGTTACCGAGAATGTTTGCGTCTTTAGTGCTGCAATCAGTGTGGTCGGGCTTAAACTCGGCCCACTTCCCTCCCACTTTTTTCTAGTGTTTACATTATAAAGTAAATAAAGATTGCTGGAGCCATTGCATTAGGATTGTGAGCGAAGGAAGTATTTTATAAATTGATAAAAAAATATGTTGTGATAAATTATTTATTTCTGTAATGTAAACACTGGACAAAAGTGTTTAATATTTAGACTGATATCCAAACTTTGACTTAACTAGCATTACCTGATGTAAAGATAATATGTAAGATGATAGTTTTGCGTGAGTAAAACTAAGATATTGTTTCATATTTCTATATTTACGTCATCAATTTTAACTTTTCTGGTTAATATGCACCGACATTAACGAATTTACGTCGATAATTTCCTGTTTTCATCTTATTTCGATCGACGTACCTGATTAATAATGCGATAGACGAAAACATCCAGAATTAACCTCAGAAACGAAAGAAATTTAAAACTTGTTATAATTGCTGCAAAATTTAAATAAGGGACCATATGACATGCAGTTTAATAACCACGAACTGGGGAACATGAGACGTCTATACACTCATTGAGATTTTTCATGCCATAATGTTAGTGTATCACAGAAATTAATTTCCGATAAACCCGAACAAAACTACGCATAAAACCATTTTTGAAGTTTCCTGGCGTCAAGTATTTATCAAACGGAAATCTTTCAGCCGTTGTTCCTGCATATGACTAATGTTCTGTCAGATCATGTAAAAGCACTGTCACCAACTTATTCGTTTTCTAAATAAAGGTGGTTGTTTTAATCATTTACGTAAGTTAGGTGGCATTGAAACATCTGTATGTATGATACCTTGCCGAGTTGATGTTATGTTAGTATTATAAATCATTTATCGCAAATCTTAGCAATAAAACCGACGAACTGATTGCCGTCTGTGTTATTATTAGATCATTAATGACAACAGTTACACTGTGCTGTAACATTTAAGCTAGATGCATAACAAAAACCTAACGAACGTACGTACGGGCAGAATTAACAACAAAGAGTGTATGCAAGCTTTTACATCACCACGCAGCGTGCGTACATACGTGACTGAGTCAGACAAATTTCTACACCTTACTTAATTTGAGATTGTGAATCCAGTTTTATTTTTATCTGTACGGCAAACTGCTTTCACTTTAGTTTAGAAAATTTC
>PNEQ01126150.1:0-29093 GCA_003012365.1 Medauroidea extradentata
TTCTGAACTAAGCCTTTCTCTTAGTAATCTTATTGCACTAAACAAAAATAGTTAACCTATGTCAGCCATCTCAAAAATAAAATAAATTTAACAGATAAAACTCAGAAAATAGAATACTCGTAAAATTAAATTACAATGAACACATCTGACGTGATAAAATAGTATAACGGGGCTTAAATTTGGTCATATGTTACACTAAGGAGGTCAGATCGTGTAATACTGACTTCCTAAGACTACGAGATGGAGAGGAAATAATAATGAGCACTGAACTGTAATATGAAGTAAAATGAAGAACTCTGTAATAAGTAACCAAATCCTCGGGGGAAATAAATATGTAGCTCCTAGTGCATTATTAGATAAAACAAATATACACTTCAATAAAAGACTCCACCATGTAGTCTATCATAAGATATTTTCTACGCGTTCAATAGAGCACGTACACATACAAACTAAAGGAAATAATTAAAAAAGATGCTTGACTGCGAAGTAACTTGCGAACTGCAAAGTCTAAACAACACTGGTTGTTTCTCTTGTCCTGTTGTGTGTTTACCTCTTTACATGTTTAACTTTCCTAACAACTTGAGAAATGCAAATAAACTGTTAAATGTCAGTTACTACTTTATCACTGAAATAAAAGATAATTTTCAAAAACCTGTGTTAATTATAAATAATATAAAGACTACAAAAATAATTACTTGGTATCAGCACTCAGGTACATAAGTACACAAATAATTTAGTAAAATTAATTTAAAAGTTTTCTTTTACAAAAATTATAGAAGTGATGAATAATTAACATAGATTAAATTAGTATAACCAACCGAACATTCAACCTTAGGACTGCTCATGTAGGAAGGGCTGGAATCCCATCTTGGTATGCCCTAAGCTTCCTACCTGAAATTGGAAAAAAAAAATTCTTCAAATTTAATTATTCATCGGAATTAACAACGTTGCCTCGTGTCCCTGCACGGCGAAACACACTAATAATTTTAACTATAACGTGATTTAATTTTACAACTAAACTATAACCACCAGATTGGCCACCAAACTATCTGCCTAAATCATTTTGATTTGCTGTACTTCAATGCAACTCGACCTCTTGCTCTAAACTTAACTTTATGTCTTACCCATCAGGGCTTTCCCATTCTTCTTGTGCTCGCCATAAAACAAAACTGAAAGAGTCAAGGTCAAAACCGAAACCAATTAAATTCTCTAATAACCCTGCTCACAAGAACTTGCCCTCAAAATTCAGCTTGATGCAATACAACTGACTGGTATTATCTTCTCAGTTAGGCCTCTCGAAGCTTCCATGCTGCACAACAACAACACAAGGATTTCTTCAGACCCAGACAGCATTTACTGTCTCTTTCCCACAAGGCATGTATTAAGTGCTGTTTGCATCATGGGTAACTGCCCTACACAACAGCAGCAAATGATTGGACAGGAATGTGCTGTGCTACAGATACTGCCTGGGTCTCTATCTACCCTACTACAGATGCCTAACGATAGACAGGGAAGCAGGGGAAGTGCAGCGACAGAAATGTCCAGTGCCTCCAAGTGGCTTCATGGTGCACAACCGACTGTCTGCACTGCTGCACCCATCACCACACCACACCCCTCCCCCTCCCTACCTGACCTGTCAGAGGCCAGTCGTCCCGCCTGCACTACTGGGACACTGGCCACAAAAGGAATTCTCAAGTAATCCAGTAACAATAACTTCTGTAAAACTTCCTGGTGTACTGTACTGAATAGCTCAGGAATGAAAGATCCTAAGTCAAAATGAATTAAGAAATTTCTTGTATTTTTTGTATTGTGTGCTAGACCCATGTGAAAAATAATAATTGTTTCTTCTTTGCTTCAAAAGGTTAAGTTTCTTCTAAGACAGGTAGACACCAACTGTGTTGTGCTCAAGACGATCAGAAATAACAACGTAGCTTAAGTGTTGGGTTTTACCATCAGAATCTTTGAAATGCCTACAACACAAAGGGATGCACAATTGTTTGGTCATTTGTCCATCTATACCTCTGGGCCTCATCCTGAATCACGAATGAATAATTTTCTGAAAAGTCACAAACAACAGCAAACTCAGAATCATGTAAATTTTCTTTTATGAAATTCATGATTTGTGTTGGTTGCTTTGTGATGACAAAGTAAAACTGAAATTTTGTCGCAAAAAGAGTCTCCAATTTATGTGGAATTTTTCTGTAGCGTTACCAAGTTGCACCTGTCAACAGAATTCCTGTGATGGTAAGAAGTGATTGTGTTAATTATATTCTCTTCCAAGGTATTTTCAAGTTGCTGTTTGAGAATTGCAGTTCCAGGGCACAAAGCGTATTCACCGAAATAACAATCAATATTTCCTGGATTTGCAAATTATCTTTGCCAAGCATTCTTTGTATATTTTTATTTCTCCATTAGTAATTAACGGTAATCTGGCATTTTCTATCATCAGTTTAACGTTCTGATGAATGTACACCCACATACTGCATGTGTACCACTCAGACCTGCTATGACAGTTTTTTGGCCTTCACTCTGCGAATTTTCCAGCTTTAATGTTTGGCAACTTTTCTTTGAACAAAATGTAAACCTCTTTCAGATCACATCCCAGAGTTTGAAGAATCTGCCAAGCTTATGCGAGCCTTAACGTCTAAGTTTAAACTGTCATTTTAACTTCGTTATCACTTTTCATTCGACCAAGTCCTTTTCTATGCACATCACAAACTTTAGCTAAAGTAGGAAATTGAGGTAAATGCCCCAGTGTAATTTGCCTTTTGCTGTGGGTTAAAGTAATATAGACACACCCTCATATCACAGTTTTCCATCTTGGATTGAAAGTAAGCTCATAGGCATAGCCAAAAATTCTAATTTAGTCAGTTTTCACACACAATTACTTCTGAGTGAGATCACCCAAAAATTATTATTGAAACATTATCTTCATCGTTCTAGTGGCATGCAAAGTTATCGTCACATACAATACTATTAAAACCAATTGTATGTAACTTGACTCTCACCAAGATGACCCGCATAAACTCTGCCAGTAGACTGAGGGAACTTGAAAGAAATGTATTGAGGCAATGATGCTGGCTAACATATGTGACCTGTCTGAACTGGCTCGTCTACGGAGTTACTTGAATAAAACAAGTCTGAACATGCCTTGGACGTAGACCCTACTTAGGGTCTTTATCTGACAAAGAGTTCCAGCTCTGTGATTTTTATTTACAAGTACCATACAGTAATTTCAGTGCACATAGACAGTTTTAAATAGACATAACTCTTAATCACATCTTAGATCCCAAAATGATATTGTGAGAGTGAAATAAGAATGATATAAACAAGTGTAAATAGTTTTTATTTTGTCTAATCCCACTGTGTTGCATGTCATATGAAAGACCATTTAAATACAGTAACGTTAAAATAAAGCCATTTTCAGGTTCCTAGCGTCAGCCGCTAAAGAACATCAATTTTGTATATGAAAATGTGAAAAAATTAAAATTTTTCACAATTCTCGATAATTTCTAAAAAAAAATAACTGTGCACTAGAAAAATCTGTAAAAAAGAATTTCTTCATGCACTCAATTGATATTAACTACAAACAAAAAATAATTAACCTTCAAGATGGTGAGGCTTAATTTTTATTAACTTCTTCCCTTATCCCGAGTTAACTCAAGTTTAGAGTGCTTTTCTGGTTTAAAATTTATTATTCCGAGTTAAGTCGTGTATTTAGTGCAATAACATTGGCTTCGTTACTAGGTAAGAGAGCTGTGAAAAAATAGTGTTTTTTCTTCTTTTTTTTTTGTATAAAAACCATGGATTTTAATTTGTCAGGAAAGGGGTTAAAAGTGTGCTAATTTGACATGGAATGAGCCATTCATTCCTTTTATGGGTTTTATAGTACATGTTGGGTTTAAGTGGTGGCTGATAATACCTTTGTGTAATGTGGTTTCCCCCTTTTGTATTATTTTTTTAAAGGGAAATTTGAGGTGGGGACTTTTTTGTGTGTTGGCAACTCTTAGCTAAATGTTTCGGACTTTGTTAGATGAATGTTTTTGAACTGGTTAACACTGGCTTAGTAGTGTTATCAGAAAAAGAAAAGGTCATATCTGTGGCTTGTGATACCAACTGTCTGTTACATAATCTGTGCTGTCAGCATAGCTACTGATATGGTTGAAGTAAGGAAAAGAGGACAAGTTTGCCAGGGATATTGCATTCTTTCATTTTAATTAATGATCAACTTTGTGACCCAGGATAGTTTGTTTATTGCACTAATTATCACTAACTGAATTACAGCCATGCTTTACAGTGATTTGAAATTGGGAATATAGCAGGACAGGATAATTTCTGATAATGTCTTAAAAAATTATTATTCTTCACTTAAGTTATCACTGAAGCTACAGGACACGCCATATTGCTGTTGTAAATGAGCTCCAATCACTAGCTTGCAAGATCAGCAGTTTTGGAACCATTCCTCTCACACTACATACTCCAGTCTCTGCCAGTAGTCTGATGAGTGTTGTTGTACTGAGTGTGTGGTCACTAGCATGTGCAAGTACAGTATTGTCAGTCTCACATAAGAATTCCAGTTTTTGACAGCCTGAAGACTATCTCATGTGTAGAAATTTCTGCAGAAAAATACTTTTCATTCTGATGCACTGCAAAGTTTGGGAGCCAGTTGCATGTGTTTGTGCATAAGGCACTAGTGACAGAAAAAAAACTGCATATTACATGACAACAGCTGTAAAAAGGAATGTGAACTCAACTGTCAAAAAAATAGAATTTTTACGTGAGGCAGGCTATATGTCTTCAAAATTATGGCTACTTTGAGTACGGTGTGTACATTATAAATTGCCTATGATGTTGACTGAACACAAATATTATTTTAATTACAGAATTTTGAATTGTTTAGTGTTCAAGCACCGTGTGGGGAAAAAAATTGTAAAAATATGTGTATGTAGGTTTGATGAAAAATGTAAAAAGATTCTTCACGTAGCTTCACTCAGAACAAAATTTTTTCCCACATACTTTTATTGCTCTTTACAAAAAAAGCCTACGTCCATCTTACACATTATTAGTTTGTATTTCAGCCTTTGCAATGAATCAGCTAACCCTTTTTGGTATGATAAAAGGAGTGCATAACATACCTTTTTAATTGTGTACTTACATGTTTAAATCTGGAAAACTGTGCAAAAATTGTTCACGAAAGGGTAGAAGATAAATTGAGCCAATTTTGTATGTGTCTTAACACAAGATTTCTCAGTTCATAATTGAGTGTGGTAAACTCAGTAAAAAGTGTTCCTTCAAGTTTCATCCATTCATAAATAAAATTTTATGAAAGTAGCAACGAAACAAATAAAATGGTGGTTCAGTCTTTACTACAGACAACAAGCTAAGACTTATTTGTTGGTTTGAATTTTGGCTGACATGAAGAAATAATTTTACTAAGCTTCCCACACTCTTCAGATCTGTCAACAGCTTCTAGAATTATAATTTTAGCCTCCAGCCATTTATAATATTAGAAAAATCAGTTTGGTGTTCTGTGCTATCTGTGTCATTATTTGTACCAAATTTTCTTAATTTATTTTGTACACTTTCTCAGACACTTTTCTGCACAGTTTTCCAGATTTATAGATGTAAGTATACTATCCAGCATGTGTTTTTCCCAGTTAATTTTGTTATGCACAGACTTCTACATATCAAGTTAAAGGTTTAAGAGATATGGAGGACTAACTGATACCATGTTTTATTTATTAATGCTTGTAGAGGTTGAATTTAAAAAAATTCTGAAATTACTTTAAGGATATGCGTAAGCTTCATTCTGATGCAGAAATTACCTCAACATCTCAAAGAGTTTAAACACTATCAAGTATTCATTGAAAACACATTTCACCCCCTTAACTTTTGAATATTGAAAAAACCCTTCTTAGCATGGGCGTAAGGGGAAGCCAACCTTAAAATTTTACACACAATAGTACTTGCATGCTTGTTTGAATGTTTCTAAATGCCAAACAATTCAGAAATATTGGGGTCTTTTTTGGGCTTGTAACTATACAAGGCTTAAGTTTGTTTTCTGCTCTCAAATAAACAATATAAGAATAAATTAACTTACATAAATGTGCCAAATAAAAACATAGACGACTTGCACAAGAAGGTGCATGAAAATTGTAACAGTCTCTAAACGATTCTAGCTAGAATGCAAGACCTTGCATGCATGCATGCTACTTGGGTACAAGTTGGCCAGTCACACTGTGCAGTTTGGCTTGAACAAGATGGTGTACAGTATAAGTTTGCCTGATTTTGACATTTCTCTTCTGAGAAACACGCCTCACATTTCCATTGTGTTGACCTTCAAAAGTATCTTCAAGCAGACCTTTAGACACCTAGCTTTTCCAGGTAGTTAGGATGGTTTGAAGATTCAACATGATGGAGCTGTTGGGATATGGAGAAATGTCAAAACCAGGGAAACTTGTACTGTATAGACTATAAACCTTCTTATCCATGAACGATAACTGTGTGTACTAGGCTTTATATGGGAAGATAGATGCTAGTTGAGCTCTTGCTTTGCGCTGAGAGATGATGAGGCAAGAGATGAACGTACGGTTCCACCTCCTCTTCCAAAACTCCCACTTTGCTTAGTATGCAAGACGTTTCTCTTCGCCTGCAAGTCTGTCAGCTTGTTCTCCAGAACTCTTTAGTAGTTCTGCAGCACATTTTTATTATGTGTGTGTGTGGATAAGCAGTTTGTAGTTTCGTCCCAGATAGATTAAATTATGAACAGCTATGGAAGATAAGGAGGTCTTTACTTTCAGAATTTTCAAGACAGGTGATATTTTCACCAGGTCACTAAAGGAGTTTTAAGCTGTCATGTATAAGTGTGATTTTCCCCCTATTTCAGCAGTTTAATCATGTGTTGGATGAAGAATGTAAGAGTGAAGAGATGGGGGATGTGGCAACGATCAATTTTTTTTTATATATTCTCCCATTTAAACGTAAAAAATAACTGTCTAGAAAACAGTAGAAATACAACATGTATCTTAAATATAATGACGAACTTTAACAGGTGTTTGCTGAGGTGAAAATAAAATGTTTAATGAAGCGTCCAGCTCACATAGGAAGCACTGCAGAAGTTTCCAAAATTCAAAAAAATGTGAACAATTTTTGTAATATTTAGGAAAAGAATTTCTTGACAGAAACAAATTACTGGTTACAAAATTGTTTCACCGAAAGCAATAATAACGTGAAGGATTTGTGCATTTAACCCTGAATCACGTTGAAAGGGGGTGGCACTACCATTATATCTTGAAATATGTTTGTGACAGTAAAGAGATTTTGTGTATCAAACTTAATTAAATGGCGAGAAATGTAGAAAAATAAATGTCTGTTTCAAAAAATGTCAAACATTCGTCCTTAGAGGGCAATCATTAAATGTTAGATTTCACAGAGAAGCGCTATTGCCTACCAAGTATGCAATTAGGAATGACTTGTGTGCCCCACTGGAGTGATGTGTGGGCAATTAGCTTGTGTTAACTCGGAATCATAAGCTGCATCAGGTAGTGAGCAGCTACAATAACATTGGTGTGAGTCGTGCTTCCCTGCCCTCCGGCCCCCTATAATTTTTCTTGTTCGTGCTTCCCTGCCCTCTGGCCCCCTATAATTTTTCTTGTACAGTAGTGTACTTTCCAGAAGGGGAGAAGACTGTAGACTACAAACGCGCACTTCACTGTAAAAGGGCGTAATTTAGGGTGCGGGAGGGGGACAAATGCCCCCCCCTCCCTTGCCTTGGTTTAAATTGAAAAGTGTATAAAATTTTGTTGTGTATGTAAGTAAGCACATAAAACTGAAGTTTTTTTATTAAAGTTTCTAATTTTACACCTGCCTAATTAAGCTATTGTAAGTTAAACAGGTCATTGCAATAATTGTTTCATTTAAAAATGAAAAAATTTTCCCCTTCCCCCCCTCCTCCTAAGAAAAACCTGAAATAATGCCCCTGTGTACATTGCATGCATTGTGCTACAAGTCGACATGGCAACGTATGCCAATGCAGAAATGGCAGATATGGTTCTGCTGTATAGTGAAGTGAAAAGCTGCTGCTACGTGCCTACCAGGTACGAAAGGTGCAGGCAGCATTGTCGCCAGCATACTAGGTACCGTACCAAAATATTACTTTTATATGGTCGTGAACCTTCAACTTTACCGTCTTTGCCACGACTCTTAACATTTCAAGCACAGGCAGGTGGATCCCTGCGTATATTAAGACATAGCCGTCTCTCCTCTCCTTCAATGCAAAGGGCAAGGGGGCAGGAAGTGTCCTGGCTAATCCTCTCGAACCCCTCCTCCCCTCTTGTTTGCTGTTTGTGAAAAACTGGAAAACCCTTGCTTCAGTTCTTACCTGTTGCTGTGACAAAGTGAGACTAGTGTAGTGTGTGCAATGTGCATTAACTTGCGAATCTGAATTCTGGCTTGGTGAGTAGGCTTACATAATATGACATTCTATTTTCATCCACCGCTCTGGAATGATTTTTCTGCAATAACTTACTTATTTATAAGAGTTCAATCTCACCTTTTGACGGGCCCGCCTACATGAGAGGAAATTACACTACAGCGGTGCGAGTGGTCCCCGTTCGAATCCGGGCTTGTCGCTCGGGCATGGATGTTTGTGTTCGTTTATTAGTATGTAAATTTGTTTGTAAGCCGTCCCATGTTAAGCCTAGATGCATAAAACCGGGGAACGTGTGACGGCCCTATTTTATTGATACTTTTATATATATAAATTAATGTAGTTTAGGTTAATTTTGGTGATTGATTGTAATGAAGGGGCCTTTATTGTCATATGTAACATATTGCCATCCATTTTAACTTCAGTGTTGATTGTGAGGGGTCTGTGGGATCCTATGATAGGCCAGTATAAAAACACTAGAAAATATGACTATTACTAATATTATCACAGATGTATCGTGTCTGGTATCGTTTTAACCTGTGGAATGTTACAGCAGACTCGAATATGCTAGTAACATTAAGATAATTTTATGTATAAATGATTATAGTTTTTAAGAGGGATAATTGCCCGCCGGTCTGGCGACAATAGAGCATATGATGCTTGGGCCATACCACATGCTGGCCTAGAAGAGGGGTGCCCGACCTCCCCCTGTCTCCGTGCAATACAATCCCCTCTCTTTCTCTCTCGCTTACACATTTCTTCTCCTTTTCCCCTCCCCCAACAGACCCTGTGTAACATACGTAATTTGAACTAGGATTATATTAATTGAAGATAGCAAGTAGTAAATAGGCTATGTGTAATTTGATTTTAAATAAATACGGAGGCTTCCATAAGGGACGCACGCAATGTTCGGGCCAGGGCTTCGCTCTGATTGGTCGGGGGAACCTACCCGCCCCCATGAGTCCGGGGGGGGGGGCGGGAAGGGGACACCGCCCAGGAGAGCAAAGATGCGAGACGCGAGGCACTAAGAAAAAGTCGCGACGCAGAGAGACATGGAGTCTTAAGACGAGCCGGGTGTGTGTGGGCTCCGGAGGACAGGTGTCGGGATCTTCGTCGTCGGGTTTGTAAGGACGGTGGACAGCGAGCTCGGGGTCACCGGAGGATGGACTTTTCGGGTGATCGCGGCCGGTACCTGCAACATAATTAACGTCGTGACCAAGCAAAAGCCGCCGGGAGGAAGCTGCTATTCTTTTCGTCGAAAGAAACTATAAGTATCTACCTCTCGTGACACAACCCGCAGTGCGTGAGTCCCTTAGGCCGATTTAAAGAGAAACTCCTTTGTTTTTTTTTTTATTTCAATTAGAGCTAGCCGGGCATACTACAACAAAGCCTAGATGCATAAAACCGGGGAACGTAAAAAGCCCTCTAAAATAAATAAATGAATATACTACAGCAAGTTGGAAACCTGCGAAGTTTTCAGAAAACTTTCAATGTCCTTCCTGGGTATTTTATGTCATGGATTTGAAAGTATATTACGATGAGCCACTTAAAAAATGGGTGCTCGTGTGTGAAGTTCCTCAGCCACTGGTTAATGATAGCATGTCGTGAAAATGTAATTACAATGAAACCAACATTGTTATGCTACCGACAGATCATGAATAAGTGAACGCTTTTGAAATATATTTTTAAAATATCACTAGTAGTTGAAACGTTAGTTAATTTATTCAAATAAAAAAATTTCTGTTAAGTTTAATTGAATGTGAATCAGAGTAACTCAATTAGCATCTGAACATTGTATCTCTTACTCTTATCAATTATATGTTTTAAAATTAGACGAAACGGTGAATTTTATTATTCTCATAAGCCTAATAAAAATTTCGTATATACTTTTTGTAGTTCTTACATATTCATGTTTATAATAATTTACACTGTCATTTCATCGGTGGATGAGGATTAGTAACTAAGCTTGTGGTAATGCTAAAACCCACAGCATACCCATGACCCATCCTACATCTAGTGGAATGTTACATGATGATCTGTATAAAGAAAAATAAAGTAGGCTTAACAGCCAAAGGTTTAAAAAATTCTTGCGTATAGAGGACAACTGTACTTAAATTTCTAGTTGAATGTCATGTTGCATGTTTAGTGGTTTTTAACATATTCTATGATGTGTTATAATTATAAGTGTTTTTTTTACAATTAACTTTATAAACAAGAGGTTGGATGTACCACATAACTCACGAGTTAACATGTAGTGGTTGAGTACCGTAACATCATATTGGTGTTTGTTTAGCTGACACAAGTAATACTAACTTTTGTTTAAATTGTATGTGTATGTGGCAACTTGGAAATAGAGATAGAGTGTAATTGAATAATTTTGTAATATGCCCGAGCCAGGATTCGAACCTAGACCTCTCGCACAGCAGACCGGCGCCTAACTGTCTAGATCAATAGATGTTGGCAACAAATGTTACTAGCCATTTTATGAACATGTTACTCACATTTAGTTACAGTAAAGTGGGCTATTTTGCATTACACAAATAATTTTATTTCATATGAAAATGTCAATATTACCTTAACACTAAAGTATTATTTTATCATTAAAACTGCTAGTTGTAAAGTTCCAGTCAACCTAAGAAGCTACAAATCTTCATTTAAAACAAACAAAAACACCTGGCGCAAACAGCAAAGAAGCTCCAAAAATGAGCAAAGTAACACCACTTTACGGTGATAACAATCTTTCTAATCTCTACAAAAACGAGTAAGTGAATCTGGATAACTTAGCACAGTGAAAGTATGAATGATTGTAGTTAGAAACATATTACAGGAATTCCAACCATGGCTTTAATTGAACATAGTCTTTATAAAACACATTTTGTAATAACATTTCTTAAATTTAAGAGCTTGATGCAACAAGTATACAAATGAGAATTCGCCTAAAATTTATGGCGTATGTTTGAATAACGTTTTAAATATCAGGAAAGTTATTAAGATCTTCTAATTTGAAGCTGCACATCATTATCTAGTTCTGAATCAGAACCATGTATATTAACATACTCTTAAGACATCAAATAAATACTGAACTCTATGAAACACATGATATGTGAAAAACAACACTAAGTTATGCATACTGCAATAATATTTTTACTAAAACAACATTCTTTGTTATTATGTTGCTGTTATATTTCTCTGTAAACGAGCCTTAAGCAGCTATAGCAACATTGCATATAGCAGCAAGTAAGACTTAATGTATGCGATAGGCCGGGTCCTTACATTTACGGATTGGTGTAGGCAGCTAAAAAAAGTTGCCTGTTATTAATCACGTCTTAATTAGTTAAGGAATGTTGTGAAAATTTAAGGTTTTGGGATAAGGAAACTTTGAAAATCTTGAGCTTTGTATTTCTTTAAAAATTCATTAGGTTTTTTTCTGTATGATAAAAGTGCTTTAAATATCTTTAAATTTAAAGCATATAACTTCAGATTATTTAGTTGTAGTTTTCTTTGGAAATTTATTTTTGCTATTCCTGTGCAAGAAACAAAACGTTAGCATCCTACCACTCTACTCACATTTAAAAAGTGTTTTTCTATAATAGTAAAATGAGTGGGTGAAAGAAAATTCGTTCCCGATGCGGTGTGATAACCATTCATATCACAGATGCACTACTAGTATGCATGAATTTCCTTGTGTTTCCAGTTCATGAACAAAATAGCACAAGACTGCAAAAGAAAGGCTGAATCATAAACCCGTTCCCAGTCTCTAATAATCTCGCTGTCAACGAGACGTGCAGTTTAATAGAAATTCAGAAACGAAACTGATAAAATAAATACAAAAAAAAACATTTTATGCCAAAATGGCGACACTGCTTTCTCCGTAGCCGAAGATGACCCTGTGATTGTGTTCATTTGTATCGAAACGGGATGTTTTGAAGGCCACGTACCTCTGTCGCACGTGCCTGCACGACTGGCTTTAGTCGATTACTTCAACGACGTGCATAATCGATTACTCCAACGACGTAACTAATCGATTACTCCGAGTCCGACGGCGCGCTGGCCGGGTTGTCCAGTCTGCAGCAAGGGCCATTTCCGACTCTAGCAAACTCGGATTAAGAGATAAGTTTTAGCAGTGGGAAGGACAAATGGTGAGGTGTGAAAGTTTTACGGACCTTTAAGAGTGAGTGATAGTCAGCATCTTGGATTTTTGTATTTTTTTGTCATAACTTTTCCTCTGAGTAAATTTTTGCAACTTTAACCTGACTACAGAATATAATACATACTGATAGAATTTTAGACACCGTAAATATATTTTTGTCGTTACTGTTGTTCAGATCTAATTGCAGTTAGAAAATTCTTACTACTTTACTAACTGCAATTCGATACGTAAAAACAGTAACGGAAAATAAATATTTATGGTGTCTAAATTTCTATCAGTATGTATTCTATTCTGCAGTTAGGTTAAAGTTCTAAAAATTTACCCAGAAGAAAATTTATGACGCAAAATACAAAAATTCAAGATGTTGACTGTCGCTCACTCTTAAGGCTGCCGCCTGGTGTTGGGCTTGTGTTAGCGTGTGTGAGGCGAAAATCGATAAGGCGCTACGAGCGACGCTGGCCGGCACGTATATTGTCTTATCGCCTCTACGGCCAAAGACGTAAACGCGCGTGTAGTGTTCCCGCCGTAACGTTTTTCCTGTGGGACTTTTAGCGGTGACCCTATCACTTTATTGAACGCGTCACTGTACCAAAGTCACATGTACTTTTAGACCTCAGTTTCGAACGAATCCGTTACATACATCTTGAGAAACAACAGCGTTAAAAAGCCGTTTTTAGCCAAGTTCTAGTGCTTTATAATAGTACTTCCAATATCACATTCACAAGTTGCCTGAAGCATGTTTTCTTTTCGTAGATAAGCATTGTCGATACACGTTTACTGGTCTCCAAGAAAAATCGTAACTCCGAACACGCTGCAGCAATTCGGCCTTATGGTGGCCGTCAGCTCAGGCCTCCGAGCTGCGTGCACAGCTTCGGCCGTTACAAGATTATTCGATAACTACACATCGCATATGAGCGATGTCTGCTTAGGAATATCAAGTACTTTACTCGTGTCTATACCTATCTAAAGATCACCGCTACTCAGTTAAGCATATTTTTTATTGGCCGAAAATTGCGAATATGCGAGTTTTTTCTCTCTGTTTTATGTATGTGAATCTTGGCGCAGAATCTTTTAAAAATTATAGGCGTGTACAATACACCTTTATATTTAATAATACGTTATAAAATGATGATGTCACCACTGAATGTCTCATACAGGCGCGTTGTCGGCGAGATGACAGCATGCCAGTTCATTTACTCGCGCTTAGAGATGTGAAGCTCTTGCCGTCTCGTCCTTATCATTTCCACACTTCTAGGCCTCAAACTCCCAAAATACGTTCATCCAAATGGTCCTTTAACAAGGTCTTAAAGAGCTAGTGGATGCTAGTTTTTTTTTCCGCCGAGGCACGGAAACAGGAATAGCTATAAGTATAATATAACACGTCCGTCAAACTCCTCACCGCCTCTAGGCGCTGAGTAATAAACTAGCGCGCAGTGTTTTCGTAGAATTTGTTTTCCAACGGGACTTCAAGTGATGACCCTGTCATTTTATTTGTGGAAAGTATGTGGTAAACTTCAATGCAGGTTTCTATGATTTAGTTTTCCGATTACGGTTCATATTTTTTCAGTTACAGCAACGTGGAAAAGTAATTTTTAACACTTTTGAGGAGCTTGGAAATCATGTTTTTAACTAGCGGACGGCGTTTTTAAAATCATTGGGACACAGTTTGAAGTGATGCCTTCTTTTCGTAGATAAACGCATCGGAAACATTTCTAATAGTTGTACAAGAAAAAGTACTTGCCATACCACGCTACAGCACGTCTCACGCGCCAGGTCCACCAACTTTTAAGGCCTTGTTACGGAGTTTTGCAGTGATTTCGAAAATATTTTTTTTATTGCTACCTAATACTCATATCAAAATTTCGCTGCACGGTTTTGACACTTATATGTTTGAATTTGTAGCTGAATTTTTTTGTAGAATTATACTGAACGGTTTTTTAGATTTTATAACCCAAAGTACCGCGTTTTTCGTCGTGAAAATATGCAAAAATGAAGTTTTTTTTTATGCTGGCGAATGGTACATTATTTTAAAAAACGCGTCCTTAGTATTGTGGATCGTGTGATTGCACATTGACTCAATTTTTTTTTTCAAAACTTTTGGTTAAAAAATAGTCTGAAAAAACTCGAGAACAAGCCCTTAAGAGCCAATGAGGATGAAGTGAGGTGAAGGGACAACACAACATCCATGCCCGAGCTGGGATTTGAACCCAGAGCTTAAGAGGGTGTGGCACGTAATTCAACGGTAAAAGCATTAATCTATAACTGTAGGTTTCTTGAAGCCAATTTGCGAAAATTAAACAATAGAAATCCTAAACAATAGTTTTAGCCAACGTTTTAAACAAAATTGTTTCCGGTGTTGCGAACTTCTGAGGCACAATCTCTGACGTCTGAACATCGTGCATTTAACTGCGGCGCAAGAGGTCACGTGTAACTAATTAGTAATTCTGGATAAACATTTACTTATAAGGTTGGCAAATACCATTATCTAGGATTGTCATTGAGTATTTTATCCATATTGGCTTCGAAAAAAGCGTAGAAATAAATTGGTGTTTTCAGCATTTATTTATCTACCAGGCACTCTTAATCGCAACGTAGACCGGCGCCTAACCGATTACACTACGGAGGTCTGCAGGGAGGTGCAAATGTGTGAATTACTATACACAACCTACACTGAAAAAATAGTTATTAGTCACCACAAAATATTTTGCTATAATGGTCCTTACCATATTAATTTGTAGTGACCACAAAATATTTTTGCTGTCCCCAATAAAGTTTTGCAGTGACTACAAAAAATGTTGTTACCACTACAAAATTATTTTGTGAGGTCCATATTGGCAAAACATTTAGTAGCCACCACAAAACAATTTTTTTCTGTGTAGATTTGTAGCGTTTAGCTGACGTAGGTACATTCTAACCCAGGCAATAAATATTCTAATCGATTGTACTGCGTACATTGCTGAGTAAAAGTTACACAACGTTAAACACAATTTGAGTGGAATTAAAGTCTCTTATCGTTCAATTTATGTAGTTTGTTAATGAACGTATGTTACAAAATTTGCGGGATGATTCCTTGTCAAAAATGTTTTTTTTTCTAGCATAAGTAGGGCCCGCGCGATAAGATATTTGCCCCACTTTGTTTCAGTGTCTTACGTGTACACCTGCAGCTCAACTTCATGATTATTGGCAGAGGGTTTTTGCGCAAGAGTTATTATTCATTTCACTGTGCCAATCAGTGCATGGATAACTGTGAAACAACACGTCTGTGAACGGACGGCAATTTTTAAATCATAGGGTCAGTGTTTGGAGTGCGTCTTCTTTTCGTATGTAAATGCATTGGAAACATTTTTAATAGTTACACAAGAAAAATACTTTCGTACCACGCTGCAACACGACTCGCGCATCCGGTCTAGTCGGTGTTGGTCCGGTCCACTGACTCTTAAAGGGTGCAAAATAAAATGAGAGTTTTACAAAAAGTCCTAATTATTGACTTCTGTACTTTAAAATACGACCACTATGTAGGCCCAAGTCACATTTCGTAAGAATTATATATTTTTCAAGAATCTTGAGTATAGTTACTGGTATTATTACTCCTGCATTATTTTAAAATTTTTATAAATACCAAGTTTCCATTTCTACGTTTTATTTCGACCTTTAAATTCTAACAAACAAGTAGTTTGAAAGTTTTGGGTACATACGTACTGCAACTGGAGTAAAATTCGTTATTTTACCATGTTCACGATGTAAGCTAAAAGATTATTGATGTAAGCTAAAAGAATCTTGGTGGGCCTGTCGACTAAGTACAAATACAGTGTCATAAAACCAGTTAAATATTGTTTCGTCATTCCGTAAGGCCTAAGTAGTTATGTAGAATTCTTGGCAAATCATTGTGAAAGTTGCATCAACTATTAGGCATAGCCTTTCAAATTATGCGCCAAGAAAATCAAACACACGAAAAAAAATTAAGTAAAAGTACTGTCATACAGCAATTTGAGAGGTCCAGACGGTCACGTGGTATAACTTCACGTATCACTTTAACTTAAAAGCTAGACGTTGACAAGTTTTCCGTTACGTGAAAGTGAATGTAAGTGTACTGTAAAGTGACGCGACAGTGATAGGTACCGTTCAAATGTGTTTTTCTTGTGTGAAAGTATAAGTAAAGTGAACGTTTGGTCATCGTAATCCTGGCCTAACAGGTAGGCAATACGCGATACACTGGTAGAGTTGCCTACCAGCTTTGAATATATATACTGGTATATATATTCAAAGCCCCTGTATATATATTCAAAGCTACCAGTAAGGCACTACGGTTCTACGTATTTTCCATGTTCTCGATAACGAGGGGGGGGGGTTGCGACAAGGCGACCTTTATTTGTTCATTGGAGCCTGCTGCTACAAGCCACGCCATTTAATAGTAGAAACAAAAGGATTTGAGAAAAAAAAATTGGCCGGAAATTATCGAATAATGGTAAAAGATACACGATGCAATTGTTTTACAGACTACATATCTTATTATTCAACAGCACCCTGAAATTTATTATTCATCTTATTTTTGCTTAATTTAACAAATCTGGGTTATCAATTTCAATTTTCAGTCGCGAATTTCTCCCTTAAAATTTGCGCCAATCAAAAACTTTAATCTCATGTTAACAATGAATCATATAGCATAGTTTGTAACATACTTACATTAACATTCTGTAAATATTTTTTCTGGCGTTTTGAGGGCGGGGGCGATCAGACAAATAGCCCCCTCCTTTTCCCCCTTCCTTAAAAATCTGTCCCTGTAAGTTAGTAAATTCGCAGAAACACGTGTTTGCCCTGGCGACCTTTCTGAAGCCTACAAAGTGTCGCAACCTTAGATTGCTGTAAGGGCTTATGGCGTGCGCTGTTGCCAGATTGCAGCTGCGTTAAGAAGTTTGGGGAGATGTACTAAATACTACAGAATTTTGAGTTATTAAATATTACGTTTATTTGTCTAATTATTACAATTTCTAACATCACGCATAAAAATTTGCTATTAATGACATTTAATATGAATTTATATTTAGAAACAAATCACTATATAAATTCACTAGATGAATAGTAACAGGCACTTAAAAAATAAATAATTGTTATCGCATACATTTTAATCATTACAGCTATCGCTGGCAAACGTTTCAGTAGCATCTGACTTAAGACAGAAATGTGGTTAGGGTAATGTTGATGATTGTGAAATCGATAATTCAAAAACTATTGTAGTGTTGGAACTGGAAAAAAATTTATTTTATTTTTTATTGTCTGCTAATAATACGTTTGAAGTGGGAAAGGAGTATGTTATTAAACAAGAGAGAGTAAATTGATGTTCTACCGCGATGCCAACTTAGGCACTAGCCATCACTCATTTCCACTACTTTTGTGATAGTTATATTTTAAGCCTAAACGAGAGCAGAATCAAACAATCAGTTTTCATTATTGTTTAAATTTGTTTTACTTTGTATTAAGTTTTTTTTTTCCAAGATTTAAACATAAAGTTGAAGTTAATAATACTGTTTACGGGATTTTCGTCAGTTAAATTACTAACCGATACACGGTACATTTTTTGTCATTAAAAAATTTCAGTCAAGGTAGTAAAACCTTGCAACAAACTGGGTGCCAGTTTTTTTATATTTACTCTACTTTATGGTTTACTTCATGATCTAAACGAATTATCATACAAGTAGTAGGCCTCTTCTACTTCTGCTACGTCATTCTGCTCATGACGCCTCTTTCTGCAGGAACGTCGGTCAGCCTATACCTCCCGTGGCTTCTAGCTTCGTGCTGGCGGCATTGTTGCCAGGTCATACTGTTACAAGTTCCTGCATTTGATGGCGAAAATTACCTTATTTCCCTCTTTGAGTGTGTCAAAATTCCCTCTGAATTCCCTCTCTTTGCAAGTTTATGTTTTAGTTTTAAAATTATGTACGGTACCGGACACCGGTATGTAAACATGTAGGCTATGTAGATATAACACAAATAATTATTATTGATAATAGTTGATATTATTTACAAATTCTTCTTTATCATGCATAAAAAATAAACATTCTCGTACTTTACATGAATAAGCACAAGAAATAAAATGTGGTAGTCACAATTACCTGTATGTTCCTGTTTCTGAAATATTCACACTTCACACGTTACTTTTGGCTTTCATATCAGCTTGCTTCATCATCGGCACTTCGTTTTTCTGTAGTGGTTGCAACAGAGCTCGCCATTTTAAAACAAACCTAATCCGTAAATTAAAGTACCAGCAATACATTCATTATGGTCATGAGGAATTACATACAACATTAATAAAATCAGTCTCACCATTGCAACCTAGAAAAAATGTATTTCATGTCTTCCGAAAATTCCCTCCAAACAATCAAAATCGCGAAAATTGCCTTTTCCCTCTAGCATTAATTTTTTGTTGAAAATTCCCGCGACCTGGCATCACTGCATTTTCATCTGGCTGCCCACATTCGTGCGCGGCTGTTAGTCTTTGGGAGAGGGGACAAGTGGAGTATGTACAGTGGCTGTTAAAATGCCTATCAACTCTAAGTACGGGGTCCGGGGTTTCTTTCTGGGGAAAATTTTTATTTCAAGTGGCCAAATCGGGGCTATTTCAGCAGTTTTAGTTCATATTATATTATTATATATTTAAGATAAACACTTAACATGTGTTTAATGTTGTGAGGTTTTCTGGAAAATGAAATACTTTGCGTTTTATCTCAATTAAGGTTCATATTATTATCAGTACACCATTGAGCTACAGCATCAATGCTTAAGTGAAGTTTGCACTCATTGGGGTTGGCAATAGTTTTAAATATTTTTAGGTTTTCGGCGAATAGTGTAATCGTAGTAATAATAGAATTTAAATAAGAGTGGAGAACGTGTACCTTCTTGAGGCACACCGGAAGTTACCTAAAATGAGTTATAGTACTATCAATTTTGACCATAAACAATGGGTAACTATATTCACGACCGTGTTTAGTTTGTGGTGTAAACGTCCTACGCATGGAAAATTCTGGCTGTGTCGTGCGTGTGTGCCGTGAACGGTGACGGCGGCATGTGGCCGAAACACGCACACAAGCTGTCGCCGCCAGATGTCGGCACTCGACGTGCGTGAGGAAATGATTCACGCGACTCGCGTCGCCCTGCATCACCACTCCCGGGGGTTGGTCCTTCGATGTTGTGCGGAGGAGGGTGGGTGAGGTTGGAGATCGGTAGCGCTGCTGCAGCAACCCTCTGGCATCGATTCTACCGTCCCACCACTCGCCCCTCCCTCGGTCTAGGGTTGATATGCGCCAGGAAATGAAGGGGTGTCGGGGTTGATACAGCAGGAGAGTTTTTGGGGTGTAGGGGGAGGTGTCTATGGGGCATGCGCCGACGCAGCCTCCCATCCTTATCCTACACAGAGATCCCTTAGTCTCGGCTGTGCCAATATGGCGGCGGGCATCGTAAGCCGTAACCTCCACCCGCCGTGAAAGAGAAACATAAAAAATGTAGCCCCCGGCGAAGCCTTCCGTGTCCGCACAAAATCGTGTATGTCTTCCATTTTCGACCGAGTGCCTCGTTGCGTCTTCCAGTATTAATAACAGCATTCGACCGTGTTTGACAAGAAACGCAGTGAGTTATATTCTTCGAGATATTTATGACGACTCCTAATTGTTGTTCTAATGCGCATTGAAGTCTTCCTGTGGTGTGTTTCTTTCATGTTAACTGTGAGGGGTCGTGTTTGAGACATGCGTCTTAAGAGTCTTCCAGTGTTCAAGAATGGTCATTATGTTCATATGTTCATAGTTTTTTATGAGAAGGGACGTTTGCCTAAAGTTTTCGAACGCACGTTAGTTGACCTGACTTATTCATTTTGCGAGCGTATGTTTTTTATGTTAGCGGCCGTTGTTGAGATATCACGCCTTATAAGCCCTCGAATTGAAAACAGTGGACGTTATGTTTGATTATCTGTCGTTATTCGTTCGGTGCTGCTACAAGCCGGGACAGTGACTGGACTTGTTTTTTTAAGACTGGCAAAGGTCTGAGAATACTTTTGTGAATATGCATCCGCTTGTTTGTATTTAGTGGCGATACAACTACCGAGAGGTGAAGAGTCTCGTTACATTGTACTTGGACCTGAAAAGTCTTCCAACACTCAAGAGTGGATGTGAGAAACGTGAGGACGGTCTTGTCTGCAGGGTATCCGTGGACTATCAACTCAGACGTGCGAAACTAAATTGTCTTTCGTTTTAAACTAGAAGTGTTGAATCGCGTGTTGGAGTGTGTCACGGAGAACTTTGGTGCCGGTCTTGCGCGGGAGGGTCACGGTTGACGACACAAGCTGAAGGGTGGTACGATGCTGTATTCAGGGTCCGTCGGGACAGTCGCCCTGGGGTTGTGCCCACACCGGCGGCCCCAGGTGGACGAGCGCGCCCTCTTCGAGAGGCTGTGGCGCGGCACGTTCCAAGCCATCGTGGCCGAGCAACAGCGTCCTGGAGGCGGCGGCAGGGGGCGGGGCGCCGCCCCACGCGGGAGCACGTGCTGCTGCCGCTGCGGCCACCACGTGTCCGCCCCCAGCGTGCAGATATGCCTTGTTGCGCCGCGACGCCACTGCCCCCGCACGCTGCGCTCCGTCGTCAGGTAACCTCCGAACTGCCGTGCTCGCTGGCCTAAGTCGGGTGCAGCTCCCTAGTTCTGATCGCATTCCTTGATCTGCCTACTGTTAGAGCCAATGAATTTTGGCGAAGCGAATTTCCCACCAAATTGTTGCATGCCGTACACACACATATGCAGATCTGCTTCTTTATCAACTATAGAATGTTTGTGTCTGAGCGTCTCGGGGTACCCGCAAATCACTGACGTGTGGTGTTGCAGTCCCCTTTTTCTCATTGGAGCGAGGCCTCTGCATAAGACACGCTGCCAACAATCATGAAGAAGAGCTGCAAATGTGCGTGTAAGGCCTTGAAACAAGTAGGAAAATTCTTTTCGGCTGAAATCAGCGGCTCTTGTTATCTATACCATAGCTAGAGGGTGATATTTTGGAAAGATAATTCAGTATTTTACTATCATGAAACGATGTGTTAAATTATTGAGTAAGCAACTAAAGGAAAATCGATGTCGGCAGCATACAAATTTCTGGCAACCAATTGGCAATGGACATAGGACCACACAAAGCACAAATATATGCCAGCAGAGTTCTCAGAAGAGTGCAGTTACTGGCAATTTCCGATATTGATCTTTTTTTCTGCTTTCATTCCCCTTACTCTCCCTAAATTCTTTATATTTTACTAGCCGGCCGGCTGCGGCGTTGCCCGCGTGAAATTATGTAATGTAAACAGTAACTCTGGATAAAATATGTGATGAAGGCATTTAACAGCTAGCGTACTCAATAACAGTGAACTATAATTAACTGTCTTAGCTCAGTGTAAAGAGCGCGCGCAATATGCTCGTATGATGTCATAGTAATTCCCATCGCAGTCTTGCACGGGATACGAACCCGTAACCCCACCTCTTCCACACCACATCCTTTATACGATACCTGAGTGAATGTTAAAGGCATGCCGTGATAATTATTTCGTACTAGATGACCCGGTGAACTTCGTATCACCTATCCTAACGACATTAAAACTCTCCCTTCGCTAAGGATTTATATAAATCCGTGGAACAAACCAACAATGACAACCATCAAACCAACAATGACAACCATCAAAATTTTAAAATAATGTTTTTTTTTTACTATCTTCCTCGCAATTTTTCCATATTTTCTCACCGTTTAAACCTTCCCTGGACTACGACAAACATTTCAAAACCAAAATCAGCTAAATCGGCCCAACCGTTATCGAGTTTTAGCGAGACAAACGAACTGCAATTGATTTTTATATATAGAAAGATAGAGATGTAGTGACTACAGTCCAAAGAGGTTTTATTTATGAGTAGGTTGGCAAAAAGAAACGACTGTTGAATTATTTCTCCGTGATCATTCTCTTTTTTCGGGAGACTGTAACATACTGCTTTTCACCTACTTAATTTTCGAATTTCATAAAAACCTGAATTTGATTTGTAGATATTTACATAAGCTTCATTCTTATCAAAAAATCATCTCGATATCTCAACGGGTATAAGTGGTACAGATGATTATTTGAAATCACATTTTATTTTTTAACAGCTTCCAAGGACGAGTCCTGAAATTACTTTTTTTTAATATTTACGTAAGATTTATTTTAAAGCAAAAACCATTTCAATATTTCCACTGGTTTAGGAGATAAGTGGGATTAATTAAAAAACACGTTATATTTTTTAAGAGCTTTCAAGGACGAATTTCGTAAAATTGTAAAAAATATTTTTTAGATATTTACTTAAGCATCATTAAAAAAATCATCTCACTATCTGAAATGGTTTAGGAGAAATCACGGATTAATGAAAAACACATTTTACGGCTTTTCACCCCCTTAATTTTCGAGTTTCGTAAAATCGAAAAATTTGCAAATATACATTTCTTTGGGCAATATTATGAAGTTAAAACATTTATGATAGCATTCCCGGTTAATGAGATATCAAGGATTATTTTAAAACACATTTCACCCCTCTTCACCCCCTTAATTATTGAATTTCGAAAAATCCTTTCTTAGTGCGTGCCTACGGGGCAAGTGGAAGCTTTCCTCAAAATGTCATGGTTCTAGGTCCAGCGGTTTGGGCTGTGCGTTGATGAGTGAGTGAGTGAGTGTCAGGACACTTCATCTTTATATATAATTCAAAGTTGTCCTAGAACCGTCCTTGGGGAAGGGGAGTGGGTTATCCTACTTCTGTATTGGTCAATCTGGGTTATACATCCTGGACTTATTGTGCATATTCTCATACCTCATCTTATCTGTCTTGCAACACTTTTTTTTTTTTGCAATATAAGTTTTTTCACTTCAGAAACAGCAAGGCCATGCATCTGTTTGTAAACTTGTGTTGAACTGTTGACAAATTTTTGCGACTGGTTTTGAACACGAGCGAACGTAAGCTCATTAATAATTTGGGTGGGTCCTACCACGCTCCATTACCTATGCTGGCGAAGTAATTTATGGGTAGAAAAAACTTTCCGAAATTATTTTTTATAATGAGAGTAGAATAATCCCCCCCCCCCTTTTTTTTACTATGACTGTAATTTGTAAACCGTCGCCGCCAAGTTGACTACAGCTTTGACCCTGAGAGATAGGAATCCACATTCTCCATGGTTAAAGGTTGTGTAAAACATAAGGTCGTTCCTAGTGATCTGTATTAAGACCATACCGTACTTGATTGGAGCTCCATGTATTTAGTGTTGGAATAATCCATTATTCTGTACTTGTAGTACTTTTACTCATTAGCGTTATACACTAGTGATACATTTAACTTTGGTTTTTCTTGCCGCAACGCTTCACTGTGCACAAGTCAAATCGTTCCACGGCATTTCTTGAAGTTGGAGGAGGGGGGGGGGGTAGTCCACCAAAAATTTTAATTATGTTCATTTTTATATTTGTACGAAATATGGTTTGTTTTGTAGTCATACATTATGACTTTTTTTTACTAGAACGATTTTTTTCTTTAGTTTTTTGTATAATGGCCTACCGAAGTTCAAAGTTGCATAAGACGGCTGTCTGCTAGAAAGTAAAACCAACTAACTTAACCGAAATGAAATAATTTAACTGAAGAACAGTGCCACTGGCTACACCAAGACATGTATTATAACCGCATTACATTTTTATTTATTTTATTTTATTTATTTATTTTTTATTTTTTTATTTTTTTTTCGAAATTTGATTTTTAGTGTCGCGTACAGTACCTTATTTAATCTTCACGACGTAATAGTGTTAATGAAACCTCACGTTGTGTGTGTGTCGTGTGTAAATGTAAAGGTATTGATTCCTTTTTATTCATATTCTCGAATCGTCAAAAATTGACATATTTATGTAAAAAATATTGTAGCTACAATATTGTTCGCAATACGTATATGAAAATAAACATTGTCTGCAAACAAACGAAGGAAAAAAACACTAAGTACAAAATAACGTACATTTTAGTTGCTCATACAGTGGTATATGACCTACACAAAACATAAAAGTGAAGAACGGACTGTTAAGAAGAATTGTAATACTTTTAACTTGTACCACGGCTTTATACTTGTACGGCCTAGTGTGGCACATTTTTCTGTGAGAGTATTTTACCATACACATTAGCTCTTCCTTCAATGAAACATTGCTGGTATATGCAGGACGTTAATGAAAGGATGTTACAATTTTTGTCAAATAATTTCGTGTACACAGTAACGTAAGTTTGTGTAATGCAAGTTCTTGCGACTGTGTATCGCCTGTTGCCCACCCGTATGGCTCCATCTTTTTTTTTTTTTTTTTTTTTTTTACGAAAACAGTTTACGTTACGGTGTTGCAACATGTCCTTCTGTTACAAACTGTGTCAAAAAATTTTATCCTAAAAAAGACTTGACCAACACCATTATCAAATGGAGGTGAATGATATACTAAACCATTTTTTTCACAGATTGCGGATGTTATTATTAAACCGCAATTCGGAAACTCGTATTATTTTGGTTTACTGTTTGTTATTTGTAACAAATGTTGGTTTCCAATTCCAATCCGCAAATTTCTCCCTCAAGATTTGTGCCAGCCAAAAATTTATGTTACGTAGCTTTGCCTCTTTTTTTTTTATACAAGAAATCAGCTCGCAAAGTTTGTAACATACTTTCGTTATCAACCTGTACACATCCTCAAGAATGACCGTTTATATTCTGTTGGGTTTTAAAGGCTCACGAGATAGGCAGCGTTTGTGTGTGTGTGTGTCTGTCTGATGTACAAAATATATGGAGTCCTAAGGTGCTGCTGACCAGGGTGAGAAACGTATATTCTTAGTGAACTTTTCTGCTCGTCAATAGCGAAGTCACGGTTACATACAACTTTACGCAAGGACAGGAATCGGAAAGAAGTCGTCACGACCATCACATTTGTTAGGGAACTATCGCATTCGCCTGGAGCACTGCCGTAGAACAGGTCTGGACCTTCGCCTGGAAACAGACCCCTTGTTTGGCTGCAGTTAACCAGTTACCGAGATTGTTGTGCGTCTTTGGCGCTGCAATCAGGGCGACCGGGCTCAAACTCCGCCCACTTCCCTCCCACTTTTTTCGATTATAAAGATAAACAATTTATCAAAACATATTTTTTATCAATTTATGAAATACTTCCTACTCTCACAATCCTAAAGCATTGCTCCAGCAATCTTTATTTACTTTATAATGTAAACACTGGGGGGGGGGGAAATGGACGGAGTTTGAGCCCGATCGTCCTGTATGCAGCGCCAATGACGCACAACGCTCTTGGTAACTCGGTGAACTGCAGCCAAACAACAAGGGCGTCAAGCAAAATACATTGGTAGATAGGCGAGTGTCCAGACCTGTTTTACGACCGTGGTTTGGAGCGATTTCGGAAGCCATTGAATCAAATGGCCGGAGTTGGGAATTGAACCATTGTCCTCCCGAATGCTAATCCAAAACATCAAACACCAACTTATACGAGTTATAACTAGGTGCATCGCATTTCGCGCACAAAATGAAACTTATTCAATGTTTGTTTACTATTTGCTTTACATAACGTGCTGTGAAATTCAAAATGCAATTTGTAGCGATCGCAATTAAAACCATAATTTGCACAAAAACAATTTAACGTTAGACAAAATTATTCAGTTTTTTTTTTTTTTTGTCATTTACCCCCAAATCGCAAAAATTTCCTATTGAGTTAAATTTCCCGTAAGTGGAGGGAATTTCCTCAAGTTAGGCAGCCCTGAATTTCTTTGCGAAGGGGGGGGGGGGGTAATAGGGGATGTTGACTGGGAGAGCCTGTCGCGCGCAGTTTGGCTAGCACCTGTCGAAATTCTCACCTCCCTCGAGGGAGCAGCTTCGTAAGCGGCTCACGGATGGCTCAGTCGGATGAAGGCTTGCCGCCGTGCCCACAACACCTTTTAGACAAGCACGTCAAATATGGCAGCGCTGATGCTGTTCAGTTGTAGGAGACTGACTACCGTCCATCGCTATTCCGTATTCTGTCCTGTACAAGTACAGTCTCGTAATTGGCGCCAGACAATCAATACGTTATTTTAACAAGACTTTTTTTTTATAACTATTGCATTTCTCTTTTTCCATGCAGAGATGTAGTTAGACTACAAGTTAAATGCGTAAATTTACAAAAACTTACTTGAAAATGTACAACATTAATAATTCAGTGTAAAAATTTAGCTATAAATGTAATTAACTTTTTGAAAAATAATTAAAATAAAAAGTAATTATTTTGCTGAAATTGTGATAATGAATGTTGTACTCTATGCAGATTATTTTACGCTTTCATTTTGTAGGTAGTACGTACATTCGGATTACTAGTTTTCACACAGATATCAGTGTTCGTGAATGTTCAAGTCGCAATGCGCAAAGTTTCGTTTTATAGATAAAACGTATCAACCTGTGCCTACCCCCCCCCTCCCCCGAGGTCATACCTTTGGTTTCATGTGAAATAAGAAATAGAAGATGATGGGAGATAAGTGGAAGTACGACCTAGAGAAATTAATTGTCGCGATTACTTGGAATAGACTTTTCGTGACGTATGTGCGTAATTACTGAGGATTTTCGATACACCTCCTCGCCTGGGAATAGAACCCGGCCCTCGACCAGGACCATTGAGCCAAGCGGTCGACAACTATTATTATAAATCTGGCCAAGGATACATTTTCGTGTTTGTTTCTTCGTCTCTTTTTTTTTTTTTTACGTTGTGCATTCCGTTTCACGTAAGTTTTTTTCTTTATAGTTGTGGTTATGTAGTTCACACTTTTTTGCGCCTAACGTCGACCTTCGTCTGCTAGCCGCCACTGTGAAAATTCGAACAGGGGTAAGTTTCATTCGAGTTAAATTTCGAAGACCTTAAACTTGAAATTATTTTGACTGGCTGCCCTACCCTCGTGAGTTTGAGAGAACACCGTATGCAACGTTAACGATAACACCAAGGAAGACGACGCTTAATTCAAAATATCATTGATCCCCCAAATCACCGCTCTTCCTTCACGCATCACTTCAAAAAGCTTTCCGTTACGTGAGAGTAGATGTAAGTGTAAAGTAACACGATCGTTATACCTCCGTTAAAATAGGTGCTTACGAAAATTCACAGGAGGAGGGGAGACAAAATTTCAAGTTTAAGGGCGCGGTCTGCCGCAATTTTCATCACCGTGTTTTTATTTTTATATTTGTACCAGTTATTTTTTTTTTCCTTTTTTTAGACACAAAATGTAACCAAATTTTCCTCTTGTAAAATTTTTTTATTTCGCATAGTTTTTGCATAATGGCTCGTTAAAGCCAAAATTTGCATGTTTCCATTTTTAAGGACGACACTCAAACTGAACACTTACGAAACTGAAAATTTGCACAGTGAATAACGATGTTGTAGGCTACAAATTCTGCTTTGTTAAACGGCGTAAACAATTTTTGTATTTAAAAAAATTATAGAATTTTTTAAATTTGAATTTTAAATTTCAGCATTTTTATTTAAGTACAAATAATTTTTATTCTTTGTTTTTATAAACGTGACATTGTAGTCAGCGACGTCTTTATCCACTGTGAATTTTTTCAGTTTGGTAAGTTAGTTAGTTTGACTTTAACATGCTATTACGCGAAAACTATACGAGTAAAGAATTCTCTGCGGATATCTATTATGTGGAAAATATGTACATTTTTTATGGACGCCCGCCATTTTAAAAACTTCATAAAACCCCGGTAAGTCATGTTTGCCAATGTGTTCCCTGCTTTAAACGCCAAACAATTCACCGCCCACGCTTTAATAAAGAAAATGACGCACAAAAAATTGTGTAGGCCTATCTGTAATAATTAGAGCCACGATTTTGTCGCGTAAAGATTGGCAATTGTGACACAATAGGTCTGTGATTTGCCAGTAGATCCCCAAGACAAGGGAAAGTTAAAACATCCAATCGCTGACCAAGAAGCAGAAGTGCAGCTGTGCACATAAGGTATTGAAACAAATTGGTGCAAAAAACTTTTCGCCATTAAATTGTGGCTCTAGTAATAATGAATGTAATTAACAGTTAATTTTATTTAGTATTATCAAAAGTTTCATGTAGTAAAAAATATATAATGAAGATAATACAGAGCTACTAACGAAGAGAAATATAAACTTTATTCAGTTTCTTGTTCTGATGTAGTCTTTGTAGGGTTATTTTCTTGCCAACTTTGGGTGTTTTCCCGAAAATAAGGTTCTTGTATGCTCCCTGGCCGCTTGTGGTGTGGCTATGTGTATAGGTGATCGGAATAAAGTGAACACTCAAAAAAGCCCTGATTAATTTCTATTTCCTGCCAGTTTATATCTTTCCGCCGATGTAAACACAAATAATGCCACGTGCTTTTATTTACATAGGGTCGTGCAATGTTTACAACTACATTAAACTGCTCCGATAAATTTTAGCTACAATATCTACTCATTAAATGCACGGGGGCTGAATGTA
>PNEQ01126151.1:6774-29194 GCA_003012365.1 Medauroidea extradentata
TGTGTGTGGCTTTGTGTGTTCGTATGTGTGTGCCCCCCCCCCCCCAAATACTTTTGAATCAGTGGACAAAATTTCATCTAACTTTGTACATGTATACATCATACAAATCTGACTATACTTTTGCGTATATCGTTCATTCATTCTTCATATTTTCAAAATGGCAGCCATTTTTATATTTTTAGCTTCGCATTACATATCTTAGGAAATATTTTTCAGAATTTCACCGAACTTGGTACATATATACTATGTGCATGCAAAACTGACCTTACTGTTGTGTATTTCGTCCATCCAGTGTTAATATATTCAAAATAGCGGACATTTTAATATGTTTAGCAAGGTATAACATTTTTTAAGGAAATATCTTTTCAGAATTTCGCCAAACTTGGTACACACATACTGCATTCAAATCTTATTTTACTTTTTTGTATGCCGTTCAATTATTTTTCATATTTTCAAAGTAGCTTCCATTTCAAATTTATATATATAACATAAAACACGAGTATGTGATTTGGTTACTGTCTGAAGCATTCACATTTAAATTTCAGGAGATAAACCATAGAATGCAATTTGATTCGTCATACCTTTCATGGCGTTTTCTTTTTCTCTTATCAACTTTCTGTCTAGACTCTACTCTACTCTGCTGAAATTGAATTTCATGAATTTATAAGAGTGACAGACTATTCAAAATCAATGATTTTAAAATTCTTTTAAACACATCAATTTATATAAAAAAGAAGTTTTAAGTAAGTAACTCAGCACCCTTATCACACGAAGTTCACAGTAGTGTACCTTACGTAAAATATTCATCGTTTTTATTTTGTTTGGCCTTCATAATCACTTAACCATGCAGTGTTTTAACGATTTATTTTGTTTTTGAAAGCATCAAACATATATTGGTACGGAATGATTATAATTGGTTGTTTTATGTAAAAGAAATGACACACACGTATATGTGCAGCATGCACAATTTGCATCATCACCGATTTTATTCCTGTGCGTTAAGAGGAGACTGTGTCTGTGGTTACCCGCCAGTTAACATCTTTGTAATCGACACTTTCTAGTTCACTGTGTTTATTTTATTTTGTCGTCTAGAAATTCCCATCGTCATCCATTCACATTCGAAAACTTTGCACTAACGTTCTATAATATGTTGTAATAGTATTACAGTGTATTTTATGTTCATTATTTCTTTTATTATTTCAATGAACACTTCAAGGTAATATTTGCACATATGAACTTTAATTGATGGTAATTAAGTGAATTATTAAAAAAATTTTAATTTTAACCCCAACTTGATTGAAATAATTGTTTTATTTTATTTTTAAATATGAATTTTTATGATAGTTAATCTCTCACAATATTTTATGTGAATTTTAATTTATTAAGTTATGATTTTTATTGAATACTAGTTCATATATGGTCATAAGAGAGGATTGTTTCATCTATGCTTAAGTAAGTTTATATTTCTGAGCCTAAGAGGTATTGCTTAAAGCTAGTGCTTCAGCACTTTGTCCTTCCTACTCCTTGAACCTTCAAACTAGTAGGTACCACGGCAGATCCTACGATGTCCTGGATTTTATGTATGCCGCTATCGTAACTGTTAGGGCATTACAGGGAGAGTACTTTAGGCCAGCATAAAAGCAGTATTTTTAAGCAATTTTAAGAAGAGGTATTAATTTAATTTTGATTCTTATTTGGTATTATGAGTGAGCCTCATGGGAACATACTGTGAGCTGAGCCTTTTAAATTGACTTTGTATTAGACAATTTGCCTTTAAGTGCCTTTGCTTTTGTTTCTGAAAAACTGTTGAAGTTTAATGGTGTTAATATGTATGAACATTTAAGTAACCAGAAAATTACCACAAAGGACTGCTATGATTTTGAATTTCAAACCAACTAAAATTTTTATTATTATTACTACCATACCGAGAGGTTTGAGAAAATGTTCTCTCATGCCTCTGCGACTGAAAGTGTTTGCCGGATAAATTTTTAACTTAACGAGCTACCATTTTTTTTCGTAACTACTAGAACTTCAGAACCCAGTAATAATTTAAATAATTTTGAACTATATGTGTACCCATAGAGTGAGAGATTTTAGCTATTTTCTATCTAACATAATTGTAAAGCAACGTAAAAATAGTAACTTTGATTTTCATGGTAACAAATCTCACTTGTTTCAAACTTGCAGCAATAAGGATTTTTTTAATGCTATGTACAAATATATTTCCATACTGCTAGAGATATTCTACATAAAATCCCTCAACTCACTTAATCCTTTTAATTCTCTCTTTTTAATGTCGCAGTCTCATTTCTTATCCCCCAATAGTCACACTTTATACTCGTTGACGTCTTCCTTGTTGTAGTTCTTCCATATTACACACTGGAACCAGATCTCTTAGTATCAGAACTATTCGCCATAGATAGGATCGCCCTTACAAAAATCCCATACTGCTACTGAAAGTCTACAATATTGTTCAGGAGACAGTAAAAATTTAAAAAAATAACAGATCATGGAAGAAAACATCCCGCAAACTGGCTTTGTGGTAAGATAGTAATATATCTATATGCGATGTTCTACGTACAACACATCCAAAGCTCATGTGTTGCAAACAAACACGTCAAGCCTGAAGAAAGTCAGGTACTTTTCTACGTGTACCACTTCTAAGGGTTTACAGACTCCAGGTGCAGAAACTATTAAGTTGAGTGCTGTCGTATTACACAGCTAGTGCCACTACCAATGTCCCTGCCTGCTGGTAACAGAACTGACGAATTGTTTCTAGTAAAAAATAATATATTGACTATAGGTCGTTCGGGATAAAGTGAGCACTAAAAATTAAACCTTTGAAAAATATTACTAGCCGTTACTGCATGTAATAAAACATGACACATAGTCCCCTTACTGCTTGTACGGTTGGCAGCGAAATTACGCAAAATAGTTCCATGTATTTTCCTATTTAAATTCAACAAAACTGAAACAAAATCAATCGAAATCGACATAATTGTATTGTATACAATTATTAGTAATTTTTTATCAAATTGTATCAATTCATACTGAATGTACATTTTATCTTACACGCGCAAACATCAAGTGATGTGTCCAGAGGGGATAGATATTTCCAGGCGACAGCCGTTACGCGCGGAAGGGTACGAATTATCTGAAAGTAGAACTTTGGCAGGGCTTTTCTGAGTGCTCACTTTATCCCGAACCGCCTATAGGAAAACAGATTTATTTAATTTCGAATGCAAGTACATTATATAGATATGTGTTAGAACTTGTATTTCGAAACATTGTTTTACTTCAACTAACATTAATAGTTCTTATGTAAGTATTATGGACTAATGTTCAAGAAACGTCAAGTCACATAAAATATAACAAATTTTAAAATATTTTCCTTGGTCAATACCTTTAATAACATATTCCATATTGAAATTATCTATATTAATTTTATTACAATATTTGTCATTTTTGTCAAAAATCTCGTAGCATTTATAGACTTTCTAGTGTGGAACTGCGACGCCAGTGTTTGATAAAATCCAGGCGAGAAACTTGCTGACTCGAGTGTAAACTGAGGGAGTATTATCTACTCCGCACTCTAGGGAGAAGGACACGAGACCAACCAAGGTGTAGCGTTCGTCAGACTCTCGGACCACCAGAGGACCTCCACTGTCACCCTAGATGACAATAACACAGAGACACGTTATTTATAGGCTTTAGTGTTTTACCCGGTTGTTAAACTTAAATGCAAGCTATACCGACATAGAAAACGCTAATTTTATTCAATAAATAGCAACGACGACGTGAATACGGAATTAAAGTCACGAAATCTGTCTAAAACTTTTGAGTCGCTTTTATTTATTCATATTTATTCAGCCTAAACAGAGAAAATCGCTACAGATTTATTAACAAATAGTTTTACTCATTAAAGTGTTAAAGTATCAGCTCATTTCAGTCACTTGCTTACTGTAAAGCAAACATTAATTAAAATACAGTAGCTTATAACGAATTAAATTCTTAATACGTGTCATACTGGTTATCATTGCAGCAAATGAGAAAACAATATCAACAAACTAAACGACTTGAGTATATTTTCGCTACAAAAGCACAGATCACATTTTTGAATCGTTCATTATTAATTTATTAATGAACCATGTATATTCACTGACATATTGTTTTTATGTAAGTATGTAAGTAATATATCCATACTACAACTTACATTGCAAGAAGCTCCTCCATTGACACCAACACTGCAAATGTGAACTTCTTCCAAAGAGTCATAAAAGCGAGCACACTCAGCGTTTTTTATGATAGTTACGTTTGTGTACAATAGATAATCGGGTAGATCCATGGTTACTGAAAATAAATATAGAATATGTTTTGCATTATTCAGGAACTGTTTTACAAGATGTTAATAGCTGGTAAAATAGTAATGGCTTGCATAAAAGTAAAATTTACAACCCTTACAAGAACACATATAAAATTTTCAGCGTTCCAATAAATACTTTAATATTCATATGGCTAACAGTGAAGTGCATTAATTTAAATTGATTTTCGGGTACAGAACAACCTTCCTGAATCTTTATTTCTACAGTTGAAAGTATTTGTCAAAGCTATAACATTAAATAGTTTGGTTTATATGGGGATATTCAGCTTGTGGTAAGGAAATCTTGCCGTATAACATAGCAAATTTGCAAAAAGTTGTGTTTGCCGTTACTATATATTATTCTCAAAACTTTTTCTTTAAAAATTATATGTCCTACTTTGTAGCTAAGATGATATATTTTTTTTAATTCCCTTCTTTTGAAAATACCACAGTTAACTTCATGGTTAATATTTACTATATTATTATATAACTTAATTAACAATATATTTGTTTTTCATTACTGTAACCATCAAACCGGCAAAGTTACCTGCAGTGGCTCATAATTATTTCAACAAATTCTTCTTTGCAGCAACAAAGGCTCTGTCATGGCAAATAAACTGTTTTTAGAATGCACTAAGTCTCGAGGGGCGGTACTCCCATACCTGTGCCCTGCACGCTGATCATACGAACAATGCCGGCTTCTGATGGAAAATGCGGCGCAGAGGCGTAGAATATTCCTCCGGGGCACATTAAAACGTAACGAGAATAACTAGTGATTGTGAAAATGAGTACACCAGACGCAATAATCAAGTAAGTCGCATTACTATTTGTGACACTAGCATATTCAAATTGCCTTCTGAAAATAATAAAGTCGTCAGCGACGATAATAACAACTAATTTCTTTGTAAATGTGGCTCTGCCAGTATGTAATCAATTAAACAAACACAGGTCTCTAAGTACTTAGGATTCTAAACTAAAGTATGGTACACATTAATAATCAAAAGTTGTTTAAACTATAAGTTCGTCTGCGCGAGTAAGCCTATTCTACCCCGAGAGGTGTAGGTTACAGTGCTGTGCTGCATGTGGCTAATTCATGAACCTTGACGTGGAGTAAGAAGGTCTCTGCAAATCCTTGGCGCTCGCGTCGTACACTTATTTATCTGTTGAACCTGATGTCAGGGTAGTTAGTGGTCGGTCTGCAGCAGCACAAACGGTCTTACAAAGGCACATGGATGTCTGGTTCATGTTATATGTATGTTTTTTTTTGTTTTGTTTTCTTTTGCCTTTCTTAGATAGCAATGCTATTGTACTGCTACTAAATAACAATCAAACGCAAGAATAAATCACCGAAATAAACAAAGAAAGTTTTTATGTATGTGACCTAACGGTACATTGCAATTTATCCCAAATATGCCTACATATTTTGAGAACTTTTTACCCTTATTTTTTTGGATTTCAGATAGCTCTAACGAACATCGCACTGAGATTTGTTGTCAGCAGTAGAGCTCTATATTACTGAACATATAAAAACTGCTTGCCTAACTGTATTTATGCAAAAAAAAACTTCATTTTCAACATAATTTTATTCTAAATATTCTTAGGTCCTCTTCTGTGCTATCGTCTGGAAATATAAGTGGTCAGGTAAACGATATAGTGTGTTGGGACAGAAGTATTAAGAGACTTAACCGTAGGCTCATCAAGAATATGTACAAAACGACACTGGAATACTACGGTAGTAATATTTGAAAATAAAACGTAAAACTTAAAATTGATCATTTAATAGTATACACATGAAGAAAAACATTATATATCAGACAGAAACATAAATGTTTGTGCATGTTCATCAATCATATTTTTCCATTATAATAATATAAGGCTTTCGGCTTGTCTTATAAAAAACACATAATACCTCGACATTTCTTTAGATGCATTTAATTATTTAATGCACTTAATATCTTACAGTTGCTTTGTGAAATTATCTTACATCCGGACCTACCTCTGTTTATTCTGCCAAAACCACTGACAACTGCTGGGGATCCTGCAAAGGTAGAGCTTGCTTCAGCTTGACTTGGCAGCCTAACCACGTTGATGTTACCTGAAACATAATGAGCAATTATTGTTTATTTTGGTCAATAGTTTAAAACGCATTAAGCTGTGTACTGCTACTTGTATTTTTAATTAAGAATTTTTTTACATTTTACAATGCACAGTATTTAAGTAAACGTTTCCTTCGTAACCCTACTTCTCTAGTTACATACTGACATACATTTACAGCCGTCTAACTACTTTTCAATACGAAAATACTTGGATAGTTGCTGATAATTTACACAAGCAGGTTGAAAAGTCAAACTAAGATGAAATATATCCTCACTATTTAATTGGTTATTTTAATGGAAATATGGTATTGCGAATCCGATGAAGAATTTAATCAGTTACGAATACACATGTAAACGAACAGATTGTTCAAAATTTTGATCAAAATACTATATTTCTCATTTGGAAAATTATTGAGAACATAAAATGATAGTTAAATGTTTACATAAGTTTTAAAGGAACATGTCCTAACCTGAAAACAACTTTTATAATTTTTTTTACATAGAGATTTAAATTACTTAAACATTACTGCAATATCTTTAACACACGAATATTTTTTGGCAGTCCCATGTTCTTGGATAGTACAAAAATATTTGTAAGACTCATAATACTGAAGAAAAAATTAAACAAAAATAAAAATATATTTGTAATCGTCAGCATAACTCCATACTAACATATCATTATCGCTCGTTATGCACCAAATATGATCCAGCCAATACTACACTCAGAAACTCGTGCACGATTGTTTGATTTTTGCATTTTTGATAATATCGGTTAAAATATTTTTCCTAATAATTTTCACAGCATGAATTGCAACGCTCAATAAATTTTAGGGTAGCTTCAGCTGTAACCCTCTACCACAGCCGTCTATAAACAACCAGTTTCATTGGCGGAAACCCGCGCAGTCGCACGTACAGAAACTCACCAAACTTTAATTCCCTACCCAATTTCTTTACATAAATCTTCCCTAACGAATGTACAAAAACTCACTATAGTTATGTTTCGTTAAATCATTATAGAAGTCTACGGAAGCCTAACAAACAGTAATTAAATTTTATATAATAGGTTACAACTGCCGAGGTTCCGTCACGTTTGTTGGTTATGAATTCTTCACAAACCCGCTCAACGGCTGTTGCCACTCTGTGCTGAAAGCAGTAGCCACCGGCTAGCTAACAATACCGAAAATTATAGAATAACCATTCCCGTCATCAATGACACCACATTCTGTCCACTCAAGTCAGCCAAGTGAATTACATATATATAGAAATCGAGTACATTCATAAGACATGGTATGTGTAATCATTTTTTAAAATGTTTTGGATGTATTGACAGCCATACTACAGAATTAATGTGACAGCTTGTAAATCAGTAACTTTAAAGGTTTCTGAAGTTTTGAAATAAAGTAACATAGATCGTGTAAAAAGAAAAAAGAAACCCGCTCAGCTGTGCCACACGAATAAGCACAAACCAAAAAGTGAACGTCAGTTTAAAAATTAATAATATTGAAAAATTTTCAGTCCTTCATCAATATTGTTTTAATTGGTAAGCTAGCTTTGTGTGCCACATGATCTCTAAGCTACTGAGCGAATCCCTAATACAATATTTGCTAAGATAATTGCAATGTCTGTGCGTAGTCTACGACAAAAATTGTCAGCCAGTACCATTCATTGAAACTGTGATACTTATAGTCCACTTCTCTAAAAATCACACGTTCACAGAATACATAGGTTGTAATTTTGAGTTGCACTTATCAAGACTTGATGGTCGGTTAACGGTTTCTTATCTCAGCATGCAAAACAACGCGGTGCTTAATTGGTAAACATGGCGCATATTTCTCTATAATATTATTATGCTTTGAAAACAGATTTACGTGGTCGTTAATAATAACAGCGCAATTTGTTAAAAACCATATTCTGGTTAGTAAAATTCATTGGCATAAAATCTTCCACAAAACGTCCAGTAAAACATTGCACGGCTGTCTATAAATTTTCATTACACTGGACGGCATAAGCAATACTTTCATTTCCTTAATGTTTTTTCTCGATTATAAAAAATCCTTATTCAGATAATTGTGCTTACATTTGACATGTCATGGCATAGACATGTCCCTTTTGATAAATTATAAATAGTCTACTACAAAATATTTACGAACATTTTTCGTCTTTAAATTACTAAAAATAATCATAATTTATTTTACTTTAATACGATAGGTTTGATTACTTCACGAATTTTGTACTACAAATTACTCATAAATATATTTTTTAACAGAAATTAAAATAACTCACCTGCCTTATTTATCAAAAAATTATCCTAGAATATTTTATACGCAATATGAAAGCGTGTAAAACACTGGCTGGGGAATACTGTAAAACTCTTCTATACAACATACTTTGAGAATATGATCGCCTTCATTCTTAAAGAACTCGAACAATTTTACCTGGCTAAAGCAGATAAGAACAGCTAATATGTAAAGCTAAAGCAGATAAGAACAGACAATATGAAAAGCTCACTTGTAAGAGTAACTGCTGACGTCAGCTTCAGCAAACCGATGTCGTTGAGATCAAGGCTACTATTCCACTCAGCATGGATGATCGCCTGCCGGGCTTTTTGTGAGATCGCGCCTGGCTGAGTTGCATTCCTTCTGATGGAGCCAAGAGTTATTTGGTAGCTCGTTTGTCTATAGACAAAAATAAAATATTGCAATATTAAGCGACTTGTTATTGTTGTCATAAACGGTGTAAATATACTTAATAATATTTTTCTGGAAATATTGCTTGTCAGATATTAATATCACTCATTCAGAATAACACAACATTTAAAACAATAAATAAATAGTGAGTTATAGTTCAGCATTATGTGAGTAAAACTTCATTTGGCGTATTACAAAATTCAATAATATATTTGAACAACAATACAATAAACAAGCGTAAATTACAATTATGGGATAGTTGTAAGTACATGTTCATCGCTCTGAGAAAAGTATACAGAAAATCATGATATAATTGTTTGCTAAAACAGTAAGAGCAACTTTCCCTGACTAATTCAAATTTTACGATTAAAACTACTGGCTGCGTTGTTATCTCTACGGAGACTCCTACTAAAAGTACGAAGTACTTCCTTTATTCTAGAACATCCTCAACTATGTATTAAAACACATGTGAACTGTTTACAACATGCTTACTTTAGCTGAGGGACTTACCCATATAAGCAGTGTGCAGCTGTAAGGATCCACTCAGTGGAGATAAGGGAACCTCCACAGAAATTGATTCCTCCTAGAGTGATTAGAGCCTGCCAAGGAAACTGACCTCTGGCAGCTGCTGTGCCTAAGATAATGCGCTCTGCTGGCTCAACGCTCGACTTGTCAGCATCCTCTGTACACAGTTACAGTACCTCTGTCACTTAAGTTCGTGAGTAATATTTTTATTTTTGAGCGAAATAGTGTTAATTATGTACAAGCCACCGTTGACGTCAATATCTTCCAACAATTTTTGTTCACTGTATTAAAAAACAGCTTGTAAAAGTCGAAATTAATTTTTTTGCTGCACATTACACCCAACGAAATAAAAGCATACTTATTCAAATAACATAATACACAGAGAAATACGATGTCATGGGCTAAATCCCAAAAGTTATAAAAACATAAGTCATCGTTCAGTAATAGTGCATTTTTAACCAAATAAAAAAATTAAGTTAACGTTATATTCTCATCAATAAAAAAAGTTGGTGCGTGTTTTATAAAGTTTAACGTAGCTCCTGACATATCGTAATGAAGCTATCTAATTTCTGTAAGTCGGTTGGATTTTCTGCTGCAACATGTATATTTAACTTTGATATTATGTTACGGGACTGTAATGAATGCTACAAAATTTTTAAAAGATGGTGCATATAGTCACTAGTAACGTCTACAAAAACCAACAATATTTCGCACGAAAATAATATTAGGTATTTTTTACAATTTAACGGCTGGCGTTAAAAGTTTCTTTTGCTTACTTTTACAGATAAAGTTATGGTTCGCTTAGTCTCCAAAGGCTAGAATTTAAATAATAAATGCATATTCATATTAAATTGCGTGTACAAATACTGTTAAGTTAGTACACATGCAAAGTACGTTACAGAGCTTGATACTATGTTAAACCCTGTAGTAGTGGGATATTTTAACCTAAAATTTTACGCTAATAGTGTTTTGTAAAATTTATGAAAATATTTTTTCATCCTCGGTCTGCCCTTGGAGCAAAAATCGAACAAATAATGTACGAACTATAATAGCGTCCTTTGTGATCCATGAGTTTGAAGATTTTGAGCCCTGCTAATTTTTGGATAATATATAGTGATGTTATGCCATTGTGACGTTTCAACCTCCCAGATAAAGTAAAAACGTGAGAAAAATAAAGTCAAGCAATTGTGTATAAATGTCGTACACTTTTCCTAACAACAAAGCACAACAAACAACTTCTACTTCAATTTATATTTTCCACACAATTGAAGCACAAATCTCATAAGGAAGTTAAGTACAAATTTCCATTTTAAATGGATTTTCTGGGTCTGGAATACTAGATTGTTCATTTGCATAGGAAGCTCTTGGTTAAAATTTACTTCTCAATATTTTTAAAAACATAAATTGTTAGCTAACGGTTCTCAAATAAAATTCAATAATGTCTGACAATGATCGTCGTAGAACCCACAAAAGGCTGTGAATCGAAAATAATCAGGCTATAACATGTTTACATACAGATGTGCAATGATACGTGAACATAAAAACCTACAAAATATAAACGCACAACTTTATCTTTTACTTGAAAATCGCCTCAGAACAGTCAAAACCAGCATCAATGGTTTCTTCAATCGCGTCCGTTAAACCTCGTTCTACACATGTAGCTACAGGCCCAACCAGGGAGCGGATAGTAACAGAGTTACAACTCCTCGTTTAAAGAGGAGAGATTTTTTTTTTTCGCAAAATGAATACAAAGTTAATAAGAAAATTCCTACAAAGAAATCATTAAACAAAAAAATTAGTAAAGATTCTTTTTTACTCATAGGTAGCTTTGTGTTATCTACCAAACGTAATTTTAGTTTGTTCGTATATTTTTATGTTTTATTGTATTTAGAACCAACAGCTTAATAATATGTCTTTTCACAAATATGTATGAATTTAGTCCGTTAATATATTAATCGAAGTAATTATTTATATGTATAAATAGTTTCTCTTCCTGTTCTCACCTTCGGCAGTCGGTAAGGATTTGCTTGTTCTATAAAAGTTATGTTGGCCTAATTCGACGACTTTACACCCGCCTAGACACACATTTTATGCCCTAAACTGAATTCAAAGTATCCCGTGATGTCAGCAACTTCACGATACACTGAAGATTATAGCTCAGTGTTCCATGAATCCAATATTCTATATAATGTTTGCCCATTATTGCTTTATACGAAAAAAAATATTTGCTCGTTTTTGGAATTTGCTTCACGTAAAACTTCGCGACTAGCTATTTACTTGTAGGCATCTCTATATTTGTAGGTATGAAAGTTATTCGAAAGCACAAATTATTTTTTAATCGTATGAGAACTCGTAAAAAAATGTTACTAGAAATCTCGGTGCCTCATTACCCAAATTATAAATTAATTTTATCTCAATACTAATATGCAAATATCAAAAGTATATAAAGTAGTCTACTAGTATATATATATATATATATATATATATATATATATATATATATATATATATATATATATATATATAAGGTGTGACCAAATAAGGCCATGTACGCCAATAAGGTCATACGATTGTTATAAAAATCCGACAGCACTGAGTAGGAAGTAGTGGCGTGCCCTTGTACGCAGCTGCCGTATAGGGGCTAAACAAAAAACAGAGGCGACTGTAACCGGGGATTTTTACCCATAATAGTAAACGATTTTTGAAGTCATTAGGATATAGAAGCAAAAAGTCGCCACATTGCAAGTGGTACCATTAAGGCCAAGGTGAAAATGGATGGGTGTAGACCAACAAGGCCACTTGGCATTATTGGTCTACCCTCTATAAAAAAAACCGTTATTATGGTGGTGCATGTACAGAAATATTTCTTTATACATTACAAATGCACGGTAGCAAAAAGTTGGTTAATTTACTTGAAAAGTGTAATGTAATGTTACCGAACTATGCAACAGAAACGATTTTCTATAACATGTAACATAAAAGTCCCATATTCTCTTCCAGTGGATAGGGCAACGTGTCATTTACTGAACTTATGTCAACAACGCAACTGAAGAAGGCACCCACGAACAGAAAAAGAATCCTTAAACTACAGGGGTCAAGAAGTAAGTCTTTCACTATTCAAAGACAATGAAACACCGGAAAATTTACCCAGCAAGGAGAAAGAAATAACAAATATCAAGGGCATAGGAGATCATAATGATATGCCACCAACGACACGCAATTTAGCAAAACAGACATCACACCACCAGGTTCCCAAGGAAGGTCAGTTTGTATTGTCCTATCTGTGAAATTGTTGAAGTAGCCGACATGATCTTGTGTAACACATGCGTTGTATATTTTATGAGAAATGTGTTGGCATTTCAAAGCGAGGCAAGATAGGTAATAGGTTATGCTCTGGGTGCTTGGAATCTGACTAAGTGTGCTGACTTATGATTAATGTGTTACTTTTATACTGTATGACATACGTCACCACTTATGTAAATTAAATATTAAAGTGTTTTGTCTATTTTTTCATAAATTTAGATTCATTTTATTAATTTTTTATTTATTGATATTAACTTGTTTACATTATACTAACAGTAATTTGGTGTCATTCAGTAATTTTATTTTATTTTGGATGTTTCAGTATATTTTATTTTTCATTATTGTCTATCTTTCCTTCACATGTTAGTTATGAGTAGAGCCAATTCAGACTGCAGTAACGTGTTCTTGGTTAGCCGGATGTGTTCGGCTATGTTTTGCATTCCTTAGCCGAAGCTTTTGTTTCTTTTATATTTCACGATTTCTTCCTGCAGTGCGGACATTTGCTGTGTCAGGGCACATGTACTCTGCATGTTTATCACGTGATTTCTTCCTTTCTGTGCAGCTCTGTTCACGTGAATGTCCCGTGCCATCCTCATTCTGACTGCCCCTGCCATCTGGTGGGGCCTTTTAAAGTTACTGCGCTGCGCCGTTGTTTGCGCCCTGTTACCTCTCCTCTATTTTTCCGGCAGTCGTTTACCAGCATTGACCTTGGCATGATTTGTTGTTGCGGTGTTGGTGCCTTTCCGGCACACATAGGGACATAGATGCCCTAACTGTTTATTTTCCTTTTATTTCATTATTAATATTATCATGTTGCCTACAAGAATACTTTTTTTTTATTATTCTTCTGCCTCAAACTTAGCTTTTGTCTGAAAATGTAGTGCTACATGTTTCTGCTATTTCGTCGCCCTCTGGTGAGTACCTGTCTTCAGAGAGTTTCTCTATTTGTTACTTTGCGTTCACTTTTTATTAATTTCGCGTTCCTTTCTTTTAGTGAGGGTCCAAGTGTTGGGCCTCACGTCCTTATGGGCACTTTTCCACCTTGGTTTGTTTCGTGCCTGTGGCTCGTCCCGGCGATTGAGCTAGTGGACTGGTGTTTTCGTCGCAGCTGAGAATGCGTGCAATCATCTCCATTCTCCAGCATTCAGTGAAGGAACTGTGTGCTTACATCTCCGATTCCTTTTCACTCATTACCAATACGTTTGACGTCAGGACAGCTAAGTACTATCGGGACAACTTATTTACCTTCTTTTAAATTAAATCAACCTTAAATTTTTTTTCTACTAAAGAGATATGTCATAATGCTGATCTGAATTTTGTTTTATAATAAATATAGCTATTGCTTTCATGTAAAATTAAAATTTTAATATCATAATTTTTTATTAATTATTTAAAAGTTTTATCTTTTAATTAACTTCCGTAGTAAATAATGTGCGGGGTACCCCTTTTATCCATACTCTCGTTTGCACATAAATTTAATTATTAATTTAAACTATTCATGTAGACTTACATGCCTAATTTATTTCAATGTCATTTATATATTCTTTGTTTCCATATTTGAAAGCAAAAACATTTACATAAGAAATAAAATAAACAAAAAATATTTAACAAACCACAAATCAGCGTCTTATTATTTATAATTCTTCCTCTGGGCATTTTAACGATTTTGTAGTATCTAGTAAGGTTAAGTTATATTTTCTAAACACCTTACATTTATTTTATTTTCATTCTTTTGTGCGGTGTGCTTGTGGCCTAGTCGTCTTTCTCAAGTGTTTATTTTGAGAGTTTATCGCATTTATTTATATGTTGGTTGTCCTGTACTTTTGCTTATTTTGCCACTTTGTTTCTTTAATTAATGTGTGGCTGTTTTGGACAGGAATTTTGTTTAGCGATGATAAACACTTGAGTCTTTTGCTTCCAATTTCATTAAATATTTTTTTCACCGAAGCACAACGGCACACTTTTTACAATGCTTCACAATTAACGTGCATGTATTTTTAGTGCAGTATGTAAGACTTTACCTTTCGGCCAGATATTTAGCCAAGGATCAATAACTCTTATTTAGGAATTGTTTTTTGTGATCAAGGCTGACTAACAATTGCAATGCTCTTTATGTCCGATTCGAAATGTTTGCAACGAAACAAGTTTATGTATTTTTGGGCTAGTGTTAACACATAAACTTATTGTAATCTACACACATGTGTAGTGGCTGGCCTTGTTTGGAACATATGTTCCTTATACGGCAAATATGTTATCTTTTCTACTAACAATTTTTAAGTACACATAAATTTAGAAATACGTATCATACAGTATGTATTAATGTTTAAAAGACAACATAATATACTTCTGATTTTTTTTGTTCACTAGCGTATTTAAGGAAATGGCAAACAGTCAAACGTTAGCATGGCCTTATTTGGTCCAGGTAACTCATATATAATATGTGTATGTGTAATTTCTTATACATCAAAGGTGGTTCTAGATGGGAGGGGGCCTTAAGGCTCACTGTCCCCTTCCCAAACCACCTGAAACTGCTACGAAAGAAAACTAAACCAAATGAATGCCAAGTAAAAGACCTAAAAATATTACTCTACGCTTTCCCTAAGACACAACATTTATAGCAGTTTCATGTTCACACGATTTTGGGTTGCAACAATGTAGTAATAGTAATTTTGAAAATAGGTAATGAATTGTTTTGGTAATTTAAATATAACTTTCTAGTTTCTAGATTCCAAAATGATTGGTGCTATTTAGTTTTTCATTCATTAGAACTATCGTATGTTTCTTCAAGTGCTAACACAATTATATATACATGTAGAAATCGAATATTAACAACGTATCTTAAAATTTGATTTCCGCACAAAGGTTTTCAGTTTTAAAACATACTTTATACATAAACTATTATATTTTTTAAAGCGGTCTGTTCCTGTTTTTATTTGCAAAATTAACTTTTTGGACCTTAAAACCCATGTTTTTTTTTTCGGAAAGACCCCCGGACCCCTTTTCTTCTTTGGGGCGTGGCTATTTCTACATTTCAAGCCACGACCTCCCCCACCTCCATGACCCAGAGCTGGATCCGCCCTAATAAACACATACTTACTGGATTGTGGCTGGGCTCCAAGGACGTGTCCAATGTTATCTTCAGAAGAATCGTCTAGAGCAGCGGTGTAGACGTCGTCCCACTCTGCTGGGCGTCGAGGGTTCCGTATCTCGTACTTAAGCATTTAAAAAAAAATTATAAGCAGTGTGTTTTTATGCTTAATATAATACAAACCAGAATTAAATACTTCTTAATTATCATAGCGTTAGGGTCAACAACGTAGTGATCAGACCATCTGCCTGTGACGAAGACTACTCGGGTTCGGTTCCCGGTGGGTTTGGTCCCGGATTTTTCGAAAATGTAAACTTGGCGGACATTGCTCTTGGTCGGTGGATTTTATCGGAATGCTCCCGTTTGCTCGTAGGACTTCTTAGGGTATTATGTTATGCCACCTGTCAAGACACAGCGGATGCCTACTGGTTCTTCCGTTAAAAGTCTGCATTTTTGTGTATTTGTATAGCTCACACACAAAAAAATACATACAAGCAAAAAATAATGTTAAACATTTGAGAGTATAGTAGTCAAGTGTTTTACGACTGTGATATTAGTTGATCTTAATGTATTGGTCCTGCAAATCCCTTCGTAAATATTGTAGTCTTTATACAATACTTTCTCTCCTCCTGCACAGACAGATGCAATTATGCTGCGTCACCAAACTAGTGCCTCATCATATTAACTACCGCAGATTATATAATGGTGAGACAATTATGCTTCATGATTCGGCAACATTGTGTTTCAAACTTGCTTCATTTAAGTTAATTTCATACAACGGTTTAATACTTTATTGAGAAACATATTTGAAGTTGTAATTATAATCCATGCGTCTTAGATATCAAAATTTGCAGTAAATTAATAATTATGTTCTTTAAGCTGAACATTTTACTTTTTGTTTAGAACATACCTAATATACTAAAGAAAATTAACTTTACTTTATGCGTAATGTATAAAATAATTAATAAAAGTTCTTTGCTATAAATCTAGGCTTCATCATTAATTTGTGCCTTAAATCTTATTTCTATGTTACCTGAGAAGCTTCTACAGACACTAGGCACACCACAACAACCAGAAACTTCATGATTTGGTCTGTCAAGTAAAATCATATGAAGTTTTTCTTCGGCAATGCAGTATATATACTAGGTCTTTAAACCACTTCATTATTTTATTTCTTAATACGAAGATAATTTCTGCGAATTATTTACTTATCACGTGGCCACTTGACATTTCCTACCAACTGCGTTGTTCAGTTTATTTTAACGAAAGTTCTAGTAAATAATGTCATCTTTAGGAATAGTTATCGATGACGTGATTTTGAAATTTTTCGTAATAATCTTCGCTGATACTCCGAATTAATTCAAATGTTTCGAGATAACCCTGTGCGTCAAAGATAAAATGTTATGTATGTGATATCTGACAGAAGCACGATCATGTAATTATTATTTTGGTTTATTTTTAACAGACCCGTAATAAAATTTTCACAAGGTGTTTAACGTCTGCATTTTAACACCATTAAATTTACGTTAAAGCATGTGCTTTCGTTACGTGATAAAAAATAACATTGTTTTTTTAGTTACGTTTGAGTGTATATTGTATTTGCTATGTAAGTAAATTGTTGACTAATATATATGCCTACGTTTTCTGCGACTATCCTGAACACATAAATTACACTAAGATATTAGAATAAAAACAGTTTTGTTGCATTAAGAACTATTTTTTTTTTCATTTTAAAATTTCATTGACAAATCGGTGAAAAGAGTTGGTAAATCAGGAGTTATATAAATTTGATTAATATACGTAAATATCACGTTAAAATATAACTTTATGCATTTCCCAACTTGTATATAATGCACTTTTTTATTTAATTCAGAAAGGAAAATGTGTTATACAGGCGTTTTAGGCTTGTTACGTTATAGGAACATAAAATATTAAAATTTACCACCTTAAGTAAGGATATATAGGTAAATTTAACTGAATGTGTTAAGAGTGAGGATCAGTTTTGTTTACACGTTTCCTCAACTTCACGCTTGCAGTCCAGTTTAATCTATATTCATCTTGAAATACTTCGACATTGTAATATCTGCACCTCGAGGAGATCGTTACTCGTACATTGATCTTGCAATGTTTGTACAGTGTTAACAACACTGATACACGTGGTCCGGAATAAACTGAGCTCTCAACAAAGTCCTGCTAAAATTATATGTTTGCAGACAATTCACATATTTACGCTCGTAACGGCTAATCATACGACACTTGAAGTTTGCGCGTGTAAGATGAATTGTGCAGTCAGAAGAAGCTATATAGTTTCAAAGACAATTGCGTATTAACTACATGAAATACAAGTGTGTCGATTTCGGATGATTTTGTTTCAGTATTGTTCTTCTTAAATAGGAAAATACACGAAACTATAGTGGGTAGCTTCGGTGCCCACCATACAAGGTGTAAAGCAACTATGGTTAATGTTGAATCATATGAAGTAAGTGACAGTGATGTTTCTCAATGATGAAATGTTCATTGCTCACATTATCTTGAACTTCCTATACAATACAACTATAGGTCAAATACACTTGTATTCTATTAATCAAGTTTGATGAGTTTCCCTTAATTTTTAAATTGCAACTTGTGTGCTGTTATTTAGCGACATCTGATTTGAATGATTCTCAAGAGTCCTTGTCACTTGTTTCGAAACTATTTTACGTACAAGGTGCTTTAAATCAATTTATCCGAGAAACTACTATGGAATCCGACGCTTGTGTCTGAAAAATAACAAAAGAGTAATAACCGTATGCGTAGCAGTTAATGAACAATTCGTAACAAGCACGGTTAGTCTTAAATTTTTTACCAGTCTATACTTAGGAGTTCGGATTACCAATAATGACTGGTACACTCGAAAGCAAAAATTAATGATATTGTTAGTAAAAATTCTGAGCAACGGGCGAATATGCACTAGTTGTTAGTCCCATGAGCTAGCATGATTTTTTCTATATTTATTATTTTTAGAGATTGATTTTAAATACCATGGTGTTTGAAGCTCAAAGAATATTTTTTCGTACATAAAGCAGGCATGAAAGACCTTCTCGTAAGCGACAAAAAACATACATTCTTCAATCTTTGTTACAGCAGAGAAATTGTACATTAATTTAACCCTACAAATAAATTTCAAAACTATCCGAATTGGTTTTGTTACAGTATAAAGAACTCATAACGAAGAAAAATATTAGCCCACTGATTTTATATGTACATAAATGAATTTATGAACACACAAATAATATCTGTAAGGGAGTAAAATATAACAATTAATGATGTACACGTTGAGAAGCCAATTATGTCTAGATGTTATTTTGTTTTTGTGATAAAATGAGACGTGTGTATCACAATTTCAATAGCTTACTGAAGTGTTTAATGTGGCAAATTCGACAGTTTATAAAAATTGTTTAAGGTCGCCAACTTTGATTTTGAAAATCTACAATATACTCTTTACGTTTGCTTGCCCGAATTGCTGTGTTATCATTGTACCGATGTGGGAGACGTCTTTTTACATGACTTATGTTTTTTAACCGACTTAAAAAAACGGAGGAGTATATCAATTCAGTTGTATTCTTCTATGTTTGTTACCTCAGAACTTCGTCATTTATAAATAATAAGTTTTTTTTTTTGGAAAGGAGGTATTTTCAAAGGGATTTCATTTTAATTTAATTGGCATTGGACCTTGGATTTGAAAGATACATCAGGTAACTCCTCAACATCGAATAGGAAATGTATATTGGTTGAGATGTTAGAAGGTTTATGACAATCTAAGACTAGGTAGGTACCTGACTATGGTCAAGGATGTTCTGGACTGACTTGGACTACGAAGGCACAACGGAACTCCTAAACCACAAACGGCACGAAAGTGGAAAGAAGACACAGGATCTCTGCAAAAATCAATAGTTAAAAAAAATTTCACACTGACTTTTAAAAAATGCATTAATAAGTACAAAATAATTACGTTCTTTTAAGACAATTTAGAATATAACCAATTATGAGGACAGTAATATATCATTATTGTTATTTTTGGAGTCGGTGCCAGCCAAGTTTAACAAACGTGTAACGAAGAAGCGTAGGTATACATTTAATTGAATGAAGTTTATTTTTGACTGCAGCTAAGTATTTCTTAATCGACATAAAGGCAGCAGCCATGCGGGTTGAACAACACGGGGCGCAGCGGTGGTGTACCAGGGGGCTTGGAAGGGAGCTCCTTGAGTAAGCGACCCGAATGAGGGCAGACGCCGGAGGGCAGACAGTTGTGTCTGATATCTAAATTTCCGACCTGATTGCATGCTATAGTTTTAGTCTAATTGTATTAGATTGTGGTTTCTTGATGTTTATAATCGCCTTAAGGGGAATGTCAAAGCAGTGAATTTTCATCATTTTCGTCATAAAATGTTTTTCTCACTTTTTACCAAAAATCTAGTTTCAACCGTTCGTAGACGATAATTCAGTACTCCTTCTTACACTACGTCATAGTCACATACTTCCATAATTTTTTCTTTTTTATTCTTCCGTCAGTGCTCCACAAATAAAGTTAATAATATTGGGGAATTAGTTTCTGTGTGAAACTGTGTCTTTTTCAATCTATGATGTATTTTATAATGTTGAATATATATAACGTATTTTAACTTACATTAGTAGATATTCTAGTGAGAATATTTTTTGTTTTTGCTGGTATAATTACATAGTTTGAGGCAAATTTTGGTCTTCTGTATCTTGTGACGTGGATCTTCGTCCTGGGATTTATGGAGAATGGAGGGTTTTTACTTTAATTCTAGTGAGGGAAGTAAGTTATGTATATATTTGGGAATTAATTTGTTTTCATTCCTAAATACTTCCACTTTTATTCTGGTGTCTTCTGGGACTCTGAAATTTATTTCCGCTGGGAATCTACCACAGGTTCATTGTGTCTTACCATGTACACTTAAGTGGACAGTTACATTACACGCAATATGTTTTTTGTATGCTTTCAGTTCCTCCTGATTGAATTTTGGAAACGCGCCATGACGGTTTTGTCATTGATCTAGCGGGCAGTAGCCAGCTATTCAGTTGTATCTGCGGTCACGGTAAGCACACTTATTGCGGCGTTACGTTACGATCTCTGACAGTTTTTTCTCTGTGGTGCTCAATTTTGACCTTCATTATTTACATGAGGAATGTATCCAGTTGGACTCCGTGATCAATGAAGTATTGGCGTTTCACGGACGGCACCCCGTATCGGACAGCGCAAATAGTTTCGACAAAAAATTTGAAATTGCTATTATTTAGTTAGAAGAACATCTTGTTGCTTTCAAGTCTGAAGCTACAATGCTTACATCCCTTCTTCCCTAGAAAGTTAAGCAAAATAGGGGAATTTTAGATATTAGTGAGAAAATACTCAAAGCAGCTTTTGGAACGTTGGGCAGCAATGACTTGGGCATTTCCAACAAAATATAAACTCTTTGACAGATGTTCAAGATAGTATTTTAGTTAATTTAGCAAACCGTGTTGTTTTAACCAAGTACTTGGAAGACCGCATTGATAACTCTACGAAAGGAATTCAGTCTCTGGCCAGCAATTATTTAGAAACAATATAATTCTCTTTTTCAACTTTTTAACAATTCTACACATAACAAGTTTTCTGTTAAAACATTGCTTTATAAGTATCCGATTGGATATTAGTACCATGTTGAGACAACTGAGACCCCTCTGTGACCAAATCATGGTCACAGAAAAGCGACAGCAGTAACACTGGACGTAACACCACTCCCCTGGTCTTTTCCTTAGTTCTCCACACTATTAATGACCTTGGCTCACCAGAATCCTTTCCCTCTACGTTTGTGGCCTTAAAGTAAACACGAGCCTTCGCCCTCAACTCTTCCAAACCATCTCCTTCCTTGCCTTTCACCCCCAAGGTGGTCAAGAGGTCAGCGAGCTGATCCTTGGACAGTTTGTTCAACCAACCAGTTGGTGTTCCTGTAGACATATTAAACAGTATTAGCAAAAGACAAATATAAGATGGTAATACCCTAAAATAAATACACAACACCAGAAAACGGATAACAAACAAAAGAAAAGCAGAGTGGCGCAGCTTTTTTCTGTGAGACAACTGAGACCCCTCTGTGACCAAATCATGGTCACAGAAAAGCAACAGCAGTAACACTGGACGTAACACCACTCCCCTGGTCTTTTCCTTAGTTCTCCACACTATTAATGACCTAAGAAGTGTAAACAAAGCTAGATCTTTTGATGAACCTTTCTGGTATGTGTTCCTAACTTCAGAATAATATATAACATGTTTTTAGAACAGAAAAGATCAAATGATTATATTAAATATTTATTTAATATT
>PNEQ01126152.1:0-29089 GCA_003012365.1 Medauroidea extradentata
TGCCAATTTTGGTGGCTCTATCTCTTATATTTTCTAGTATTTTTCGAAAAATGTTTACAAAATTATTTTTTTCAACGTGGCGTAGCTCCCTTAATATTTACCACAGAATAGTGTTGGTTTATATACCCCACCTTATTTTCCATAACGAATCCCCTCCCGGACTTTGGCACATGAATTCTGGTCCACCCTGTATATATATCTTGAATATTACTCTTCCCTTTAACTTTGTAGTAAATATGTCCAAATTTTCTAAATATTCAATACGAAACTTTGATAAAATGTCTGTGATTTTCAGTATGCCTTCAAACTTTGTTTTTCAATTTACTCAAAATACTATTTTTTGACTTAACCTACTTTACCCAAACACCACAGATATATGCAAAACGTGTTTCAAAAGGTTTTATTACAAACACTATAGTATTGTGACGACATACAAAAGGCATCATCACAAACATGAAAACATTGAAACGTTTACCAAGCCTTTTTTTGATAACGAATGATGATGATGATCCTTTACTTTGAAATGATGTGGTTTGAAAATGTAATGTTTTTGAGGGAACTTGAACAGCACTTTTTTTTTGTCCTTCATGTTATGTTGCTACAGCAAAGTTTTTGTAAATTTTAGTTTTTATACAGATAGAAATATACTTTTAACCCTGATTGTAACTTTATATACTTCATTAGGTTCTCAATTGTTTAATCAAAATAATTTCATATTGCTTCTTATGCCTGAAAAAATAACACCTAGAAAATGAAAATAACCCCTATTTTGTGGGAGAAGAAATCCACCTCCATTTTCAGGTCTCTAGCAACAACTATTTTCCCAGGTTTCTTTTCTGACTGATGTATGAAGTGCGAGTGCAGCACATTTTAAAAAATTTTTAATAACAGCAGAGTCTTATTTGGAGATGAGATCACTGAAGTGGCTCGAGTGGCTCGTTGCTGATACCTCGAAAGAGCACCAATGATGAGGAAGCTGGGCCTTGGCTGGTCGACAGTAAACAGCCAACTTCTCTGTCCCTCAAACAGCAAGTGAACACCATCAGCAACCAGTTGAGTCACATCAGGATCATGCTTCATCACACACCAGAAAATTATCTATGGCATAAATACACAGCATCAATTACAAATCACAAGACATCAACACAACACTCAAAACTTACATTTTCTTGATAAATCATGAGTGAATAATACTGGGTTAGTGCTACCTTTACTTGAACACAAGTCAGCTATGCAAAACCTACGACTAAATCGACAACTCATTCACCCTCAACAATTAAACACTAACTGAAAACTTAATTTTGTAGGTGTTACAATGGGTACACGCCATTTACCCGAAAACCATTTTCCCGAAAGCATCGGGAAAACGACTGTATAGGAAAATAAATTTCGGTAAAACGACTTTCTGTGAAGTTGAAGGTGATGCTGAAAAATTCGGGTAAACGACTTTCGGGTAAATGACTTTCGGCAAAACGAATGCACAATTAAATTTTTCGGGAAAACGATTTTCGGGAAAATGAATGTTTGAAAAGAAACTGCTGTCGTATGAATTTTGGTGAAACGACTTTCAGCAAAACGACTTGAGGCGAAAAGATTTATGGTTACTGTGACGTTGTGGATTTTATAGCAAGGTACTGACATTTTCGGCGAAACGACTTTCGGGAAAACGACTTAAGAGGAAATAACATTTGTTTATTTTTTGCTTTTTTCCCTGGCGGCGTGTATGGCACTTAACCACTCTGTTTAGTTAAGATTTTACACATACGTGGCACGACGAACACATTTCTCGAAATACTAGAACTGCTAGCGTTGTGATGGCCCCCAAGTTCAATAAAATGCCAACAGGTAGCGTTGTATGTACCTCCGCACTTTATTTAGAGAGAAAAATTATTTGGTCTCTTCTGCCCAGCAGCACACAACTCCTTTAATTAAAGGCAGATTGAAAGGTAAAATAGTGTGATTTATTTTAATAGTTGTAGCTAAAAATCGATTTGACAGTGATATTACAAACGCCAAAACTTAGTGCCGGACACTGGGAAGTTAATGGTAAGAGTATCGTCCACCTTGTCCGTTGAGATCAGTGTGACAGGCCACAGATGTTTTGGATATTTTCACGTACTAAAACAACCATAACTCTCCTGGAAATCAATAAAGATAACGGTAGTAAATGGATCAGAAACTTGACATACTTACATAACTGAAGTTATTTATTCTAAACTAAATCCACAAATGTCATCAGGTAAAAAAAAAAGAGTGGATAAATGGTTGTAGAAGGTACAAAAACTATGCTTTTCAATATCACGTTGGAAATATTTTTCTCATTTTGACTAAATACTAAATAATTACTGACATATTTTGTTATTAGACAGACAATTTTTTTTAATGAGAAAATGCCAATATCTTTGAATGTTTCTTGCAATGGGACAGAATAACGTACTGTATTGTTGTGTACAATATTATGTCGTCCTAGAAATACAAATTTCCAATTTAAATCATTACAAATACAATTGCACAAACGATTATAAATAAATATGAGAAAATTCCTTATTCTATTAACAATTATTAATATTCTCAGTATTTTAAACATAAATTTCTAAATAATAGGTTGTAGCCGAATTCTCCGTAAATCCATTCAATGTACCACCTTATTAATACAGTAACTCAGTGTATTTTTCGCTTTAAATTTCTTTATATTATAAGAATTATAATGTTTAATTGTCATTCATTATTTATAAGTAATGAAGTGTACCCCTCCCCCTTCACACATTCACCCACCTATCACTCATTAATTCACAGCTCGAAAGGCTGAATCAAGAATCATTAATCTTAAATAGTGGCTTGATGTAGGACCCCGTGTTACTTTTTTCATTCAAATATCAAGGGGCTGAAAAATGGCATAATATGTTTTTGAGGTTTAAACCAGATCTAATTAACATGAAGGGTTACTATTACGGTATTTGCTCCAATTTGTTGTGTGAAGATACATAAAAATAATTTAAGGAATTTCGAAATTCATTAATTGATAGACTGAACAAACGTAAAATATTTATTCCAGATATCATCAATAGCTTGATAACCTGGCAAATAATCGATTCAATATTTTATAAAAAAAAATGCTGAGTACATAAATATCTAAAACTAGATTTTAAATTTCTTTTAATCCAAAAATTAAGGGTGAGTTAGGACGTGGGAGTCTCTATTACGTCTATATTACATAGGTCAGCAGCCTTCTGAAGCATGACCCATGTCCTTTCCCCGGCGAGGTCATGTAGGATTTTAGCATTTTGAATTTTTGCTGGTCTGCGTGTATTGTCCGCGATCTACCGTTTCCTCCGCCCTTGCATTACAGTCTTTTTCTGTTTCTCACGCAATTGCATTATGATGATCCACCATATTTAACCATACCAAACAGTGCGTATCGATTTCTCTTCAATAGGTTATTTACCAATTGAAATAACTTTTTGATTACTTGCATATAAGAATACGTTCTAATGATTAAACACAAAAACTATTATTTACATTAAAATTACGCACGACGAAATCCTTGTCATTTTAAAAAAATGTGCAAAATAACCCCTAATTTCGGTAAACCAATTCCGCATTATAGTAACGCGAAGAATAATGGGAAATTCACGTTGAGTTTAGTAGTTGAGACAGCTAACACCATAGTTCTTGAGACGACGAAGAAGAGATCACCGCTGTTGGAGGCGAGTATTCTAACTACTCGGTCATTGCAGCTCTGAAAGTCACATTGTTGGAGACATATTCTTGGCAAAAAAAACTAAATCTAAAAAACCTAATTTACTATAGTCTTGACATGGATGTGTGAACTTACAACTAACACTAGACATCCTGCCTTGTACCATGTAGACTTCATTTTTCCAGTGAATGTTGCTGTAGTCGGATCACACTTGACGATCTACTGGGCCAATCCAGTTTGAGACATGCAAAAATAAATGTTCACTATTGAGTCAGATTGTGTAGTGTACATACTGATTGTACCGAGTGGTAGCCCAATAACGTGCATACTGTTCGGGTAGCCTTATCGTCATTACCTGGTCATCCAACGTGTTGTGCGGCGTTTCAAATTTGGCTCAGATGAATTTCCATTAGTATTTTTCTGGCCCATTAAAAATGGCCCAAAGGTGAAACTAATATCCCTTGATTTATAAATTTAGCTTTTATTTCATAGCTTACCTAGTACATTTACTGGGTAAAACATGGTTTCCACGATACTATGACCAACATATACATGTCCTAGATCACGTCCATAGAGGAACAGGTCTGGATACTTGGAGTTGAAAATTGACTCTCATGTGACTGATTGGTGCCATTAGCACACTGGTGCTATTTTAACATTGCGTAAATGGGAACTTCGAGTAGCAAATTCGTGTCGGAGCCGCTAGGAGCTCTTGTAGTATGACACTGGACACTATGGGTAGGATTCGTAGTCGCAACTTGAACAAGAACTTCGTCAAGACAGTCTTGTTTCTTAAGAAAACATTTTCCCAACACCAGTTGCATAGTCGGTGTCGAGAGGATAGCTTCATGAAGTCAACGAGCTTGCATACGTTCTACTACCGGCTTGACGATGTAAACGCTTAAGTGGCCGAAGACACATGAACATACACGACTACATGCGAGTTGGAAATAAATTTTGTGCTTTCTGCTTTGCTTCCTTGACAGTTCCATCACATCTACATTCATCGCTTTCTATTTTGTTATTTTCATGATGCCTGGGTTATGTTCGCGGCAATACCGTCTATGGAGTTAAAAGTATTTCTTGGAATACTGAAAGAATATTGGAATGTGATAGAAAATAAGCAAAGCATAACCGATTTATACATACATATTTTTAGTAACGATTGCTGCATCGTAATGAGAATCAGTTATGCTGTAATTTTTTTGCAATAATAAATACTGAAATAATTTCCAGCTTCTTTTATTAATATAACTATTTTGATATTACGATACTTTAGGTTAGCAACTTAGTGGACTGTTATTGCTGAAAACAAAGATGAATATCTTTCTAACCACGTGTTTGATTCCCAATTTGGTAACAGTAGAACATTTAAAAGTATTTTATAAATAAACTAATTTGTTTGTATTGAATACGAATTTGTGAAGTCATATGAGAGCAACTTTACCAAGACGTTGCTTAAGCTACAACTATGAATCCCACTTAATTATATTAACAGAAAATCACAATATCTTTTGTAGCAATTTTTTTCATAACTATACTCAACTGAAGTTGCATCCCCTACGAAATCACACTCTGCCATTAGCAAAAACTATCTATATTGGCTTTATTTCACGTCGTTAGTCATCTCGCAAGCGAACTTGGCCAAAACATCCTTGTTTGCAGACTTAAGAATAACCTCGACGTCTATGCAACACGACCTTCTCAAGCAGTGACTATGCAACAGAAATATCTGCTCTCAAGCCACTATAAAAAAAAATATTGTCTTCGTCGAGGCTATGTGCTTAAGAAAGCTCTTAAGAAAGATTTATGACATTGAATAGGAATTTGTGACGTCATACGAGAGCAACTGGGCCAAGACGTTGCTTAAGTTACGAATATGAATCCCTCCGTATATTGCATTGTTAAAATAACACTTCATTACTAGTGGTGCTTTCAGTCATAAATGGATCAACTGTATAGCTTTGTTACATTGTCTGGTGTCCAGACCTGTAATTCTAAGACAGTGATCCAAGATAATATATTATTATGGTTCTGTTTTCCCCGAATGCTATAACCTAGCATTTCTTTCGTTGAGAAACATCTGATTCCATGTTATTAAAAAACAGATGGTGATCGTCTGAGTTGAACACATCAGTACGTAATTGTTTTGTTGGAGGTCGATGTATATACACATGATTTGTTACTTTCATAGTTTTAAAAATTGGCGGGGAGCGTAGAATACACGAGTATATTTGTTTTAGTCTTTACATAATTAAATGAAAGTACATAAGGTTAAGCGCTGCTCTCAACTTGAGAATTCTTTTACATATAATTTGAGAAACAAATTTAGTTTAAAATTAACCTTAAATTTGTTCTAAAATATACTTACAGTGATCAAGACGACATATTAGTTACACATTTTAGTTGTTACAAGTATTGCCTCCTCAAAACCTTTTGACTAAATATTATTGTTGTATGAACGTATTACTGTTTTTAATGAACTACCATTTGCTTCGTTTCCATTTACTTTTAAAATTGCCTGTGATTAATGTCATTCTGTTTTCATACAGACACGTTGAAATATGACACAGGATTTAGAGTTTGTGAGAGATGAAAGTAAAAGACACTCGATAAACGAGAGTAGGGGAAGTTATAAGTAATGACCTGTACTAATAAACCATCCTGGCAACTGCAAAAAAAAAAAATATATATATATATATATATATATATATATGCGAGATTGGAATCGAGTCCTCCTGAGCCAAGCACAGGTCCAGTTATTTTATTTACTTCAACACATCGCGTTGTAATGTATACAGAATGTTTCTTAAATAGGGGGACAAACTCCGCGGACGTGTTCCTCACGAAAAACTATGGCGAAAACATGATTTACACTTTTCACCTAAACGCAATATTAAGGGCGTAATAGTTCTCTTGAGCATAGAATCTTAAAACAGTATTTTCCCAAAATATCGGAAACTAATTAACATATAAACACAATATTTTCAGCATTGCTTAATGCTGTTGGGATCTGCAAACCAATAGCAAATGCTAGTTGATACCTACCACCCTTATGAATATAGCAGGGGTGGCTACCCTCTAATCGCATACAACTTTTTTACCGTCCGTATTTTCGAACATTTGAAGATGGTTTATTGAGTAATGAGACCTGTGCAGCAAAAAGTTCTTCATGTCGCCACTGTCTAGGATATATCGTTTGTGTTCAAAACACACTTGAAGATTAGCGTAGACACAGAGTCTAGAGAATATGCAATGCTGCGAACTTGAATAAGATATGCTCAGCGTACAGATGATGGACATTCACTGCAGTTAACATCTACGATTTTCAGTATGTTTACACCGACACACGAAATTGCAGTTTCGGAAACCTGGGTATCTGAAACTGCTGTTTGAGTGCGGTGTAAACGGCGTTAAAGTGAGGTTCGTTGCCGAGGGAAACCCGAGTTTGTAATTTAAGTTTCGTGACGAAAGCTAAGTTTCGTGTACTGTGGAAACACGTAAACTGGGCCAGAAACGAAGTACTACGGTAGTTGGTTGAAAGATATTGTATTGTGTTGGAAATGCAAAGTAAGTTAAATGTTAAAAATTAGTATGACAGTAGCTGCAGTATAAATACACAATTTTCACTGTTAAGAAATTGGTAGCGTTTATGTGTTAAGAAATTAATAGCAACTGAAATTTCACAAATGCAAATGTGTGAATCTTATTCATTGCCACAAACATAAATGTTGATGGACTACTGGTACATGGTAGGCTACATTCGCAACATAATGATATCAATCCTTAATTATCCAAAAAAATAGATATTTTTAGTGTTAAATATCACACAGTCCATTCACCTGTGTTCAGTCCTCAAACAAAAGTTGTAAATAAAAATTTTTTCTGCAAAGAACGACACTGACACATCATTTGTGAATTTGAAACTTTTTTTGCGAATCTGTACTCTGTTGTGCATGGCAAACAAAAATAAATTTTTGTCGTAAAATAGAAATTTTATGATAATTTTTGTTACCTACATAATCGGAAATGTTTGGGGAAAAAATTGTTTTAATTCTTTTAACGGTGCCATGTAGGGTAAAAACCTTAGATGGCTTTCATTAAACTTGTGCAGGAAATTTTAATTTTAGAATAGAAACAAAAAACGTATTTGTATTTTAAATAATTTAATGGGTTTTCAACTCATCGTTTTCATGGGGTGGGTTGGCATCTAAACTCAGTAAATTTTTTTGTTTGGTATTTTCCACCTAAGCTACAGAACATTTAGCATACGCAGTTCTACACGCATGTGTTTTTGTTGTATGCACTGCATTCTCGATTGTAGACATTCAATTGTAACAACGTGTTTCTAGCCCACGATACCATAATTTGAAAGAAAATGATAGATACTTGACAGTTTCAACAAACGAACCATTTTTGTAGGACAGGTAACATTACTAAGTAAACCATATTAAAATGTTGCAAATCCTGACGGTAAAAAAAGTGTATGCAATTAGATGGTAGCTACCCCTGTTATTTTGATATGGGTGGAAGATGTCAGGCTGCGTATGCTGTTCGTATCAAGAAAAATGTCAGAATGCAAGTGTCGTAGTCCTGGCATTGTTCCAGAAGGACTTAACCTAAAGTTACCAGTGAACAGCAAACAAGCTCAAAAATAACTCTAAAGGCTAGCCACAGTCTTACGAATGAGAGAATTGCTTTCATCCACAATCGAAAAGTTGAGGTGAACAATGAAATATCTGTCATCCAGCTCGAACTTGAAACTGTGTTCAGTGCCAAAGTTTTCAACCAAATTGACGAGTCCATTTCAAACATGGTTCCAAAAAATTTCATCTGTTTGCAAGGAAAAGCAAAAGAAAAAGTTTGCCAATTTCTCAGATTCTGTTTTCTCAATAAAATACAAACCGCCTATTAAATTTTAACTTTCCGATACAGTAATAAACGCTTCTAGCAAAATACTTACAGATTCCGAAAGTTTGGTCCTATAAATTAAAAAAATCTTAATTTCAGCATTACAACCCGTAAAAACCCTGTTCTTGATATAGTGTTGTCTGTAGAATGCGCTATATATAAGCTACCAGCAGCCAAACAAGACGAGTTCAAACGGACGGCACATAGCCATAAGGTCAGCTAAACCACCTTGACCTAGTATCACACGGGATGACTGGCAAGAACTCAGAATGCTCAAGTCTGATCCGGATATTGCTATTCTTCCTGCTGACAAAGGCCGTGCTACATACATTATAGACAGAACTGATTATGATAGCATAATTACTGACCTTATAACCCCTGACAGATATACACTTCTTAAAAAGAGCCAACAGCAGCCATAGAGCGGAAAGTATACCAAGCCATCAGAAAGTGTAAAAACTACACACCGGAAAGTACACGAAGAGCTCTTCACCTCACAGCAGCAAGCCTCCTCACATATATGGTTTACCAAGAATCCACAAAACAGACATGACCTTACCGCCTATCATTAGTTCATGCAGCTCCCCATGCCAAAATCTGTCTTAAGTATGTGCTAAATATTTTCGAACCTCTAGCCGGCCAGACACCTACATTAATTAAAGACTTTAGCCTACTTTATTTCTGTATCCAGAACATTAGAGGTATCACCATCCGACATCCTGGTGAGTTTCGATGTCCAGAGCCTGTTCACCAATGTTCCAGTAGCAGAAACACTTGCCATAGTGAAATCCAAACTAGAAAATGACAGTACTCTTAGTGAAAGAACATCCATACCCATCTCATGCATAATGGAGCTCATGACACTCTGTGTCGCTACAACATACTTTCAGTTTAAAGAAGGCTTCTATAAACAAACTATTGGCATGGCTATTGGGAACTCACTTTCACAATCCATGGCAAACATATTCATGGAGGATCTGGAACAAGAGGCACTAAGTAACACAACTATTCCGCCCAAATTTGGCTGCAATACATAGATGACATATTCCTTGTTTGGCAACATTGATTGGAAAACTGGCCGAATTTTCAGATTTCCTCAATTCACTCCGGCCGTCAATACAGTTCACAGATGAAACAGAATCCAACCATTACATCCCTTTCCTAGATACCCTAGTCTCCGAAGAAAACCACAGACTCAGAACTAAAGAGTACAGGAAACCAACGAATACTGGTCAATACTTGCATTTTGAATCCAACCACCTAGCAAGTACAAAGTCGGGCATTGTTCACACCCTAGCCAACCTAGCAGAAAATATCTTCTCAGACAAGAAAACATTAATTGAGGAACAGTGTCACCTAAGAAATGAATTAATGGCCAACAAGTATCCCAGATTTATAATTGAGAAACAGTTAAGAGAACCAAATTCACCAAAGTGCGAAGTAAGCGCAGATACACCACCTTCCGGAACTTTGATCATTCCATATGTCCATGGACTGTCGGAAAAAATAAGAAGACTGGCCAACAAATATGACCTACGAACAACATTTCATTCATGCTCCACATTAAAAAACACTCACTAAAGTAAAACCCATAGTAGATAAACAACAGACCCGCGAATGCATATATCAATTACCATGCAAATGTGGCTCTCTATAATACACAGGTGAAACTAGTAGAACATTATCCACTCGCGTCAAAGAGCACAAGAACAACACGCAAACTGTGTCTCAGCCTGAAGAAGGGAATAGATCGCAGTTCCCGAAACGTTGCATTTTTTCGTTGTTTTTAACTTGTGTTATGTTGTCTCTTGTCTTTCGTTTGTTATCCACTATTCACTGTTTACTGTCTTCTTCCATTTTTTTCATATTGGGAATCTGGTTCTATTTGCGTCTGCCTTTTGTGCCTGGGTGTTGTGTCGATATTCGACTTGAGTTCTATCTCTAGAATTCTTTCTTGTCTAATATAATAAAAAACTACAGAATTCCTCTGGGATTTTTTTTTGTTTTATGTCGGGTTTTGGTTAGTTTTTGTACTTTGTTATTCAACGCTAATTTGATCAGCAGAACATGATTAATGGTGGCGTATGACCACAAACCAATAAATTCTAATAATAAATTAGTAAAAATTATTTAGTTTATCAACAGAACACTGGCTCAGTGTATATTTAAGAGATTTCCTTGGAAAGCATAATCTCACTATCTGCTCTCGCCAGGGCGCATACAATTATATTAGTTTGTACACAGAGGGATATTTCTTGACACGGGACAGCCCAGAGTCTTCATTATCGTTCTCGTTAAGGCACTATAAAGACTGGGTGTGCTCGTCCGCCATATTTGGTCGGTCCGCATCTATCCCGGTGAATACATACTTCGAGCGCTCAAGAAACGTTCAAACTAAACTAGTCATTAATAGAAAACTACTGAGCCAAATGACGTCAAAATGTTTATAATACAAGTATACTGTCCTGCCAATGTTGGTGCCCATTAAGTTTCCTTACGTTTATAATTTAATTGTTTAAAATATATTTAATATGTTCGCGGCCCTGTTTACAATAAAAGTGCAGAGAAAAATGTAGAAAGCGAAAAAATTTATTGTTATTGAAAATATATGGGGGGGGGGGGGGGTTAACAGTGAACGAAAGAAAAATAATACTCTAAATTTAATTCCAATACCCCACTTGAAGAGTTCCGCGACACCCAGTTATTTTGGCGGGATGTAGAAGAAGAAAAATATTTCAGACGCGTGCGGTCTAGATCAGTAAACTGAGTATAGGTTCACCCTTGCTTCATCCACACACCATTGATAATGATAATATTATATCTACATTTGTTACAAGCACTTTTAATTTTGTGTGGACATATAATTGTAAATTAACAACATATATTTACAATTTGTGAGTTCTTGCTGGCAGATTCGTTAAAGAATGTTTTAGACTGACGAATTGTACCGCATGTTTTAGATTTGCTCTGCAACTCATACACTAAGAGTAATTGTAATTAACAACCAAAATAGCATTATGTTCACATAGATTTCACTCTATTAATTTACCACCAAAATAAAATGCGTGACACGTTCCTTTTCTAAATGGAAAATATAGTAAACTGAAGTTGAAACAAGATGTTTACTTTTTTTTCTTGATTGTTTACGTACTTTTAAAATGTTTAATTGAATTACACTACTTGAAATTAACACTGTACAGAAAAAAAAATGTTTTGTTTACAAACACTATACACAATAGTACTATTTGTTATACTACGCAAATATATTACAATTTTTAACGGACAAGGGTTGTGTTATGTACAGTTACGAACGTAAATTAAGACAATGGATGGACATAACATGGTAAATCGCCATTTACAACAGTACAACATGTCACGATGTTTAAAACTGTAAACCAGAGCTAGGACACTTCTCATGTTATGCAACAATTTAAGTTTTTTCTGTGATTTTGTGTTCAATACACAAAGTACTGTTATAAGTTTGAGACATAGCTTTATCATGTGGGCAATTCCCATGAGTTCTTTGGGATAGCGGTCTTATAATTAGAAATAAAAGAGTTAAATTAAGTACTTGATTTAATAGCTCACAAAGCTATGAAATACACAAAACAGTAATCATAACTCTTACAACACAATTAATTACGCACACAATTACTACAGCGGCATAGAACTTTAATAACTTTATGACAATTAAAGCACAAGAATATTTACCATTAATCAATTAAAAACTACAAATCACAATACAAGTTCAATCATATATCCAATCAACAGTTAATCTCCAATAATGACAATGTACAACCTTAACAGTCCTAAGGGAGGATGGCTCACCATGTACAGTGCAGCATCCAGAGTGCACCACTGTCTTCACTCTTGAAGTCTTCGGTTCGACTCCCGTCGCACACCTCTTCTTCACCTGTCAGCCCGCAGCAGAAGCCCTCTTGTCTCACCCAGTACTGCTCCGAAGGCCTGTACCCTCGCAGTAGACTCCGACGTCACCAAAACGTCTTCCTGACGTCACCAAGATGCCTTCCTGACATCACCAAGATGCCCTCACCAGCCTCTCTGCACAAGCTTGGTACCTCCTCCGAGCAGGATCAATAGCGAACTCTCAAAGCACTTCTTCTCTTAAATCACCAGGTAGACAGTCTCCTCAGTCACCAGTTACTGCACTCCTCGACACAACACCGTCAGTGTTGTTCTCCACAGCTCACCACCTCTGCAGCACTCCAACACAACAGCACAAGTGTTGTTCATCCTTCCTGCAGTCCGCTGGCGTCACACAGCCTCGACACCGACCATTGCCGTCGTGCGGCCATCCTCGAGATGACATACCTCGTCAGCTCAGTCGTGCCGACACACAACACCTTAGTGTTGTCTGTCCCTTCTGTAGGGCACTGATGTTACTCAGACACGACACCGACTATCGCCGCCGTGTTGGTATCCTCAAGACCCCACACCTCGTCAGCTCCGCCAATGATACATCAGCCTCGACGCCGTCGTGTTACCGCCCCCAAGGCGCTGGGGCCTCATCTCAGCGCTGCTGTCAGTGTCTTCTCTCGGCCCGTCACTTCTCACGACGTCTATCATCATCCCAGTGGCAACGCCGCCCCTAAGGGGGCTGCCTCACACCACTCTCAGTCTCACTTCATCTTCACGACTCACTACTAAGACTCCACAAGATTTTCACCTCCCGACTCCACACAAGACTCTGCAATACTAGACTGACTCATGTTGCGCAGTTCCGATGCTTTTATATGGCCCCTTCAATGATGTCAATGGCTGATGAAATACGGTGATCTGAAGTCTAAAAATAGACATTACCTCGGTCGTACTTGTTGATAGTCACGTATTCGCACTGGCGTCATCAGGGAAACCCAGTGACGTCTCTCGGGAGGTGCGACAAGCTGCGAAAACCCATGACATCTCTGGTTGACTCACAGGGCTGACTACTCAGCATGATGTAATGCGCCTGCTGCCCGGCCAACACACAACAATACTAATGATAACAATAAATTTTTCTCTGCTGTATGAAATTCAGTGAGCTATATTTTTACAGTTCTCAAGTTTCTTTACAAATTATAGGCCGATATCACGTAAAAGTTGTCTAGTATTAAAAATAATTTATTGAGACCTATACAGGTTCATTTAGTTGAAAACTGCTCTTGGCATGCTTACTTTTATCTACAGTAGTTTTAGGCTGCAAATACTTTTTTTCTTTTAACTCAGAAGAAAACATCTGTGAATGTTTTAATTGTTTTACCGAAACCAAGAGTAGCAAAAACTGCTACTGATCAACACATTAAAATGTCCTTTTTAAAAGATTAGGACATAAGCAGTGTTTCTCGAAAATCTTATACACAACAGACAGAGCTAGATAAATGGTTAACGTATTTCTTTCTTTAGAATACATTTCTATATATTATGTGTTGCATATTTTATTAAATTTAGTTCATAGGCGATTATTCACTAACACAATTTACACCAAAACTTAGTTATAGCTCGAACTATTTAAATAATTTAATCGTGCAGTGTAGATCATTACCATATCCAAAATATTACGTTTCAAAACACTATATAGGCCTTTTTAGAAAGCACAAGCATATAATAAGTTTTATTCTATATTTGTCTTTTTTATTCATTTTAAAAACTTTTCCCAATACAAGGATAATGTTACATACTGATAATACATTTGATTGAAAGGCACGCGCAATTCGTATAGAAAAAGTTAATGTATGAATAGATTTGACTTATTTTCAGTAATGGTCAATTCAATTTTATTTAGTGTTTTATTGTTGCTTGCAAGGCCTGCAAGTCTTCTAGCAGGAAAATTCTACATTAAAAAAAAAAAGAGACAAAATTTACATATTTCTTCATTTTGTAGATGAGGTGCCATATAATATGCGTCTTTCTTTTGCAATTCATAAAATTCTAATACAGCACCTAACAGTAAAAAAAAGTGTTTAACAATGTTTCTTAATTTCAGCAAATGTTAAAATTTCTTTTCTATAAAATTTGCATCATTTCGCAGAAAAAAATTTCTGTTCTTTCTGTAAAACACTTCACACTAAAAAAATCAAATTGATTTAGTCGCGGTTAGGTTTTTCAGGCAACATACACAATTGTAGGCTTTATGTTAGTCTTTAAAGACTTATTTAAACAATAATTTCAAAACAGGAGCGCAAATATAGAAGGGGAAAGGAAATTTTTTAATAATATTTTTATCCGTGCGAGGTATTGTTTATTTTGTAGGTATATAAAGTGACTATTTTTTACTACAACAAAATTTTTTTAACCTTTAAATTTTTGTATTACAACGTATTAAAGTCAAAATTTGCATGAAACTTTTTTTTTAATAAAGGAAAACCAACTTACTTACAGAAATGAAGAAAACCCCACTGAAGAAAAATGTCGCAGGCTACGAAAATACATGTTTACAAACCACGTTGACTTTTTTTATTACAAAAATAATGAATTTGAAATTTTAAAAAATGCTAATTATTTAAAATATTTAAGAAATACAAAAACTAATCAATGCGGTTTTTAACTTGTCATGTCATAGTCCATGGCATTGTACTTCAGTGCGAATTTTTTCATTTCGGGTAAGTTGATTGGCATAAAACTACTAACGCAAAATTGGACTAATGAAACACGCTATTATACAAACACTATGAAAGCAAAAAAAAATTATTACAGTAAAAGTAGTTGCAACATATGTCAATAAAACAAACCACCCCACGTATAAATAAATTTTTTGTAACCATTAATTTTTTCTGTGAACTACCTCCTTAAATATGAAAACTAGAACAGCAACACATGTCTATCCCTTCGAGAATTTCAATTTTTGTGCCCTGTTTCGCCACCATATGAGAGTTGTGATATGATATTTTTTTTTTTTGACTACCAATGCACTACATTGATTTATCCAAAATAAAATATTTAAAATTATGAAAATACTGAGTTTCGAAATACTCACTATCAGTAACATGTCTGCAATATTGCAACCAAATAGCTTTTCGTGTGCTATAAGGCGGGAATTTAAACAACGAAATCCCGCAGCCATGCTATTTGTACAATTTGGTGCCAGACATCACACCATTGTATGCAAGCAAGGCAAAGCCACTAAACCACTTACAATAATAATCTATACGCGGTTGAGATAGGAAAATCAGTACTGTAACTTGATGGGCATTTTGGGAAGTGCTCGCGCTGGCAAAAAATAGCGACGGTAGAGAGTGTCAGGAGAATCTGGAATCTGATCTGCAGTGAATGCTGAATATAACGAGCGCGCGGCGGCGGCGAAAATGTTCTGTATTCTACCTGCCATAAAAATAACTGCGTGTCGCAAAACTCTTCGAGTGGGGCATAGAAATTACATTTATATTATTAATTACCTTTCTTTCGTTCACTGGTACCCTTTATCTATCTTCAATAACAAAAAGTTTGTCGCTTACTACATTTTGCTCTGCACTTTTCTCTAAACAATGCGCCGGATAGTTTAAATATTTTTAAAAAATTAAATTTCTAACGTAAGGAAAATTAACAGGTACCATCAATGGCAGGATAGTGAATAGGCGTATTGTAAAAATTTTGAAGTCGTTTGAATGAATGGTTTTCGAGTAATGACGAGTTTAGTTTGGACGTTTCTTGGGCGCTTGAAGTGTGTTGTCGCCTGAGCTAGCTGCGGAACGACCAAAAATTGGGGGACAATTATACATAGTGTTTATAGGGCCCTAGTTCTCGTTAGTATGTCACAACTACGTCAGAAAGAGCACTATCTGTCTCAACGGTTCACCGAGAGTGCGAAACAGCGAGCAAACAAAACGTATACTCGCTCGCGCCTTCTCGTGCTTTCTAGCATGCGTCACTTGTTTACAACTATGGTTTGAGGTTGCTGAAGAAACAGTCACGTATAGGCATAGCAAATATTTTTTTAATATTTATATATGAATAGCTGTTTCCAATGACGATTATTGCGAGAAATTGCGTAAAAATATGTGCCCTAATTTACGTTTAAACGGGGTGGACACAAAATAAAATTATTACCATCGCCTATAACAGCCGGTAATTTTTTTTATTGATAGAGATGCCCACAAATGTATTCACTATGTTTATAACTTGTTTTATTAAAATTTACGCTCTTGTTACCTTGGCATTGCTGGTTTAAAAACACGAGAAAGCACCATTCCTATTGCAGAGAGTGAGAGCGCCAGAGAGCACATACAGGCTCTATCTTGTGGACATACGAAAGAATACTCTAGAGAGCACTCTTAAAATTGAAAACACGGCCTTAGTTGCAAGCCCTTTAATTCGATTGCTTGCTTTCAGAGTTTCAAATAAAAAATATCATTATCCTCTGGCAAGTAGCAAAATAATGTCATTATGAAAGTCATCGTTGTGTTTGCGAGTCTTAATTGTTAATACCATTAGAAAGTTTTTGGGGGAAAAGGTTTCGTGGAAACGTATTTGGAGATCCAACCATGGGATTAGTGAGATGATGTTTTATGTAAGCTGATGCTGTCGAGGAACCTACGTGGAAAGTGAACTGCATAATCAATATTACCCCTTTTAAATGACGACATACACTGGGTGTTGAATTTCGAAATGTTTTAACTTCACATCTTAGACATTTGTAGAAGTATCTAATTGAAGTGCAAATAACGACGGTAACCCGTTCATTGAATCAAAATAAATTATTCATTAAAAAACACATATGACCCCTGCACAATACTGAGAGTTCGTATTTCGAAAAATGTAAAAACTGTTTTGCGATCATTTTAATCATCCTGAAGCAAAAATTAACTGTATATCTCGACGAGTTCGATAGATATCGAGGATTTATCTAAAACACATTACAGGTCTTTTCACCTTTTAAGAGAATGAATATCGAAAAACCCTTGAATCACGTTTTAGAATACTTAACTGGTGTCTCTTGAATGTGAAGATCACGACAATAACCCGTTGGGTTCAAGATATATTTTTGTTTTATATCGACGATTAATTAAAAACACATTTCATCACTTTTCACCTCCTTAGGTGGCGAATCTCGAAAATTCGTGAAATTTCTATTCAGGTATTTGAGTAAGCATCAATGTTAAACAAATATCACGCTGCTATGCATAAATCAATGGGATATATGTATTGTGAATCGAAAACATACTTTACCCTTTTTTTACCTCTTTGGAGCCGAATTCAGAAAATGTATTTTAATGGTGTTTAGAAATTTTAATAAGCATAAATCTAAAGCAAAGAGCACTTCGATATCTCGATTGGTTCGATAGATATAGAGGAATAATCGAAAACACATTTCACATAATTCACCCCCTTGATTATCACATTTCTAAACGTCTTTGAGTCTTAAGTTAGTCATTTGGCTACGTAACCAATTGAAGTGAAAATCACGATGATAGTCAATTGTGTGTGAGTGTTATGGACTATTCATAAAAAAACACAATTTGCCCCTTTTTACTGTTTGGGTGTCGAATTAAAAAAAAAAATACTAAAACACTTTATGGGTATTTACGTAAGCAACATTTTGAAGTGAATACCTACTTCTCTATCCCAAAGGATTCGATGTATATCGATAGTTAATCGGAAACACATTTAATGTCTTTTCACCACATTAAATGTTGAATTCCAGAAAATCCTTAAATTGGTTAATATGAATTTTTATGTGTGTCCAATTAAAGTAAAAATCATTACGATAAGCGTCGGGTTCGAGCTCTATTGACATTTCTTCGGATACACATTTCACCCCTTTTCGCCCCTTTAGAGGTTGAATTCCGAAAAATCCCTTCTTAATGCTGGCCTACGACCTGAGGAGAACACACACTAAAATTTTCACGACTCTAGTTTTAGTGGTTTGGGCTCCAGTCTGATATGTCAGTCAGTCAGTGTTCATCTTTATATACGTAGAGAGAGGTAATCGAATTATGGGTAAATGTAAAGAAAATGCTCAACCGAACATAATTTTAAATTTGATATCTATGTGCAAACTTTACATAACTTCATTCTATAATTCACGCAGTGAAATACATGGCTTTGAAAGATTCATCAGCATATTTTGCGCATTATTTAACTGTAGGAGTAAGTTCTCTTCGCGAAGGCAGCGCTATCCTTTGGATTTTCTAGAAAATATTTGTTCCTACAACCCTCAAGCATTACCAGCACTCTGTTGGTTACCTGTTGAACTAAACTTCCAGAGTTCTGAAATCCTCCAACAGGGTGTGCTATTACTATTAATATTATATATACATTTTTATTTGTTGCAACTAGAAAACGTATCTCAGACTTTTCGGCAAAATGACTTTCTGCAAAACGACTTTCGGCAAAATGATTTTCAACAAACCTATTCTTTCGGACGTTAACTGGAGTACGAAAATTTTCGGCGAAACGACTTTCAGGAAAACGAATTTCGCTAGTGACTACCTACAAGTATAATTTTCGGTGTAACGACTTTCGGGTAAACGACTCTATGAGAAGTTAAGGAAGATACTGAAAAATTCGGTGAAACGACTTTCGGGCAAACGACATTCGGGAGAACGACTTTCGGGCAAGTGACTTTTCGGGAAAACGATTTTCGGGAAAACGATTTTATTGCTGAATAGAGCGCTAAAAATGCAATTCGGGAAAACGATTTTCGGGTAAATGGCGCGCTCCCGTTACAACTAGGATAGGAGTTAAACAATGGAAAGAATTACCAAAACAAAAAAATCAAGGTAGGGAAGAAAGATGGCGTCTATCTGTTCAACACAAAGTCACGTACACAGCACCTCAAAATGACAACACAAGACCGCTTCTCCATTCAAAGTTCAAAAACAGTACTACGGTGTGGTTCTTCTATTCTTCAGTTTGCTGTACCCAGACAGAATCAACTGGCCACATGACTATGGAAGTCAAACCAGAGCAAAACATTCTCACTCAGGAATTCTGTCATCTGCCAACTAGAGTGGGCAATAACCATGCCAAAGAAGGGCTCAACTGGCTAGATGACAAATTGGGGGGGGGGGGAGTAGAAGGCTGCTGACAACTCCCCCAGATAACCAGGAATCACACGTCACTTCAGCTTGCACTTCAACCTTGGTACTGGGCAGCGAATCTTGAGATTGTAGACAAACACTGATCCCACAACCACCACAGTCCACACTTGATAATACCTCAAGCCAGCCAATCTCACAACAGTACACAGTCTTCTTGCCCAGAAACACCTCTCGTCTTTTCTTACACAGGGGCAGCAAACCACTCTAACTTCAAACGAGAGTCCAACACATTTAAGTTCTTCATTACGAAAAAGGGGAGGGAGCGAAAGTAGAAGTCACCCACTCCTAATAACCCCATTATATTTAAAAATAATAAAAATAAATTATAAAATTAAACAAAAGTACTGACTGTCTAAATGCAACAGAAATTAACACCTTAACCAACCAACAACTACTTTCAAAATTACATAACTTTAACATGTCTTCTCGTTGCCACAAAATTGCGTCGACATCCCAGTGAGGGCAGCTATACGAGTAGTACCTGCCACCAGACTACAACAAATGGTCTTACTACACATTTTTAACAACAATAAAACAAACAACTGTCACAAGCAGCATCTTCAACCTGTCCATTGTGGGAGCTATACGAGTGGCATACTGCCAAACTACAACAAATATTTTTAAAATCTCTCCCAGGCACTAAGTCTTCTATTTACATTAATATTTAATCAAAAGCTCAACAACAAATTTAACTCAAAACAATACTATACCAACCTTTATAATTATAAAAATACTAACCACTACTTAATGGCCAGCAATTGTGATGTTTGCCATTACTAGCTCCTCCACATTTGGGAAATCCCACCGTTGCTGATAACTGTTGGTGGCCTCAAGCCAGTCTTCCTTGTTTTGAAGGAAACTGGAACAAAGTAAAGCAAACTGGTAGCTACACAAACACCAAAGAATATATAGTAATACTGTAATTTAATTTATATTCAGATTAATGTGAGCACTTTACATATAAATATAAGAAAAAACAAAAGGAACCAGCACTGAATGTGCATTGCATGTGTGCATGCATCCAGATATTCTTAATCTGACTATGAAGTGTAAACCTCTACTTACAGGTTAATCATCCAGCACCACAGCAGGAGGAACGTAGCATCAGTGGAAAGACTGGTCAAGGAACTAAACATTAGAAGGCAGATTCAAACAATGGTCAAACCAACAATTGACAGCAAAAGCAATAAATGCATTAGACAAACAAGAAGATGAATTCAACCATATTGGGAAAATAATGCAGGTAAACCCAGCCATTAACAAGTATGGCACATAATGAGATATTCACTATTACGAGAATTTCAAATTTACCAACCAACCGTATACGAAAAACAATGTTGAAATATTGTTTACGAGTGAACTTCAACGATATAGTTCGCTATAACAATAGGCCGGTAGTGATAACAATCAATACCTCACTCGCGCTCGCACTCGCTCTACGATGCGGTAATTTTCAAGCTTCAGCCATGGACGCATTTATCTCTCGCACACCTAGCGCTCTTATGCTGCAATTTATAAAGCTTCAGGCATGCTCGTCTCTCTCCGTCTCTCTCGCATTCGTGTGGCGCTATGATGCTGCACATGCGCGTAACTGTCAAATTTTGTACACATTCCTGCTCTTTTTCACGCGAACTTAGTCTGTTTCCGCCAAGTGCAGATCGCAGTGCCTAGTTGCTTTTGGAAAAGTCAATGCTGTACTTATTTTGGATAAATTATGTGGCTATTTAGTCGAGTTTACTTTTTTTCCCATTTTTGAAATGGCAAGCATAAGCAAGCCTAATTAACTCAATATTGTTACAAAATAAATTATTACCCAGTACGAAGCGGGTAATGTCAGTAAATGTGATATTGACACACGATACAATCTACAATCCTCCACACCTCTTACAATCCTTAAAAATGAGGCTGCTGTTCTGCAGCAAAATGTGTCAACATGTAATAAAAAATTACGTGCTGCAGACAATTCTGATCTAGAGGATGTGTTATTTGAATGGTTTAACCAAAAACATTCTTATAATGTGCCAATCAATGGGCCAATGCTCAAATCCAAGGCCTCAGAGCTATCTCTTCGAATGAAAATTGAATATTTTAAGTGTAGAGGGGCTGGCTGCACTGATTTAAAAAGTGAAAAGGAATTGCCCAAAACATTGTGTCTGGGGAATCGGGAAGTGTAAGTGACGCAGTAAAGAAGTGTGATCCTGTGCTCCAGAGAGAGAAAGAGAGAGAGAAAGAGAGAGAAAGAGAGAGAGAAAGAGTGAGAGAAAGAGTGAGAGAAAGAGTGAGAGAGTATTGGTGGCAGCAGCTGTGCCCTTGAACCAAGCGATGTTGCAATGCGTAGTCGCAGCTGTGTTGCCACGCGTGGCTACAGAATAGCGGCCTACAGTTACGGTGCAGTTTGCATCACACATTGTTTGTTATTTTTATGCTGCGGGAAGTAAACACGAGCAGCGGACTTTCGTGATGGGAAAGTGAAGTTCTGTAATTACACAGCAAGTGTCAAATCCAATTCAGTCATAATGATATTTACTTTGCCGCAGAGGTTGGTAATAAAATCGCATGCCTTGCATTTGGAGTAAATTGAAAGAAAGTGTGGGCTGGAGAAAGCAGAATACTGAATTCAACAACACCAACAATGAAAGCATTGTGTACAATTTAGTTGGCAAGTGGAGTTATCTTAAATTCATTCAAATTTTTTCTTTGCACCTCCATCATTTTTTCTCAGTTGAAGGTCTCACCTGCTGTTCTTCATATAATTTTATTTTGTAAAATTTGCGACTTAACCTCTGTATTTATTAGGAGTATATGTATAGTAGTATTAAGTTTGTGTCATGAAATTGTCCATATTTTGACAGCAGATGCAACCAATGTAACTACGTGTAAACAGAGAATGTAACTATTTCAGACACACTGCAGCACACAGTGCATTGCTGCTAGTGCTATCTTTGGTATGTTGGCGACGAGAAAGAGAAAATATTTCCTGATATTTATTTTTGTAAAGTAATATTTAGATTATAAGTAAAGGATTTTTTGACGAAATTACATTTTAAAACCAACATTTTATTTTACTGGAGTTATATATTAACCCTAAAAATATTACATACAGAAATAACTGAAGTGGTAGTATACCTAGTTTGTATGCGAACTTCTTAAACTTTTGTTGGTCTAGACGCCATTCATTGTTTCTGGTTTGCATGGTTGTGTTGAGCGGCTTGCTTTTTTGTGGTTGTTTTCAGCATTATATTGTGGCAGTTGCTTTTGCGATACATTTGACGTATTTTATATAATTCACATAATTTTTACTTCACTTAACATCTTAACGTCTTTGCGTGCAGTGCCAGATATTTATATTTTAATTTTTTTTAACCAACGACCCTCATGTTGTTATACATCACGCTAGAAATTCAGCGACGGAGAGTGCTAGACAAGAAGATATTATTCGCATCTGTAAAAGTTTTGAAGAAAAAGTTTTGAAGAAAAAGTTTTAAGAGGAGAAATAGAAGCGGGTTTTGTTGCGCAACAGATGGCAAAGTTAATGAAAATAAATGTGAAAACTGTGTACAAGTGAGCAATAATTTTCATTAATATTACTTATGTATTAGTTACAAGTGCACAAACAAATTATTAATTTTGATACATTATCCGTTATGCTGCTGTGTGCACATCACAATATCCAAAATATTACATTATATAGCCTATAGTTAGGTTAGCTTTGGGCCTAACATAAAAACACTGCCACACGGGGCCTAAGTCATTCAGTGTTAATGTTAGAGGCTACTAATTGGCCAAGTTGGCCTACATTTTATTTCATTTTTCTTTCCGTAGGCCTACCTACGATCGCTGGATAACTTTTCAGTTTTAAGTAAATTATTATCTACTGGGTTTGAACAACAACATTGCAGCAGGTTGTGATAATTATGAGATGGCAGTGTTATTTGTTGAAAGGGTAAATATCAAGAACCACTACTCATAGTGTACCAGCCAAACTATTGATTTTAGTTTAATTATGAAAGATGTTTTTTCCTGAAACGTAGAAGTAGTCGTACATAAAGAAAATTTTAGTTTTCTAGCGTAGAAAATTTTCCATTTTTCATTAGGTTAGGTTACATTGATTAAGTTCCATTAGTATATGTTGGTTTAGGTTTCCTAGCCTTACTTACGGTAACCTAACCTAACAGTACCTAACCTAACAGTACCTAACCTAACAAAAAATGGAAAACTAAATACGTAGTAAAATAACTTAACCTGACCAGAACTAACATAAAACTAGCACTTACCTACATTAACTTACTAACTAAACAGGAAACACAAAATTTCGAAGTTAGGAAACTGTAACTTTCTTCACGTACAACTACTACTAATGTCTCTACAGAAACATTGTTTGGCCAGTACACAATGAGTAGTGAAGTTGACATTTACCCAAATAAAATGCAATTTGTTGGTTTACTGTAATTTTGTTGTCCTAAACTATGGAAAGATTATTACGGCCTAATAGGAACATTTCAAAGTTTTAATTACTTATACTGCCCTGTGAGTACGCCTACTGTTATTGCTTGTGAATACTTATAATTGATTATTTTATGTTTTTTATAAAAGTATGATTATATATACTAGCAGCAGTTATACTAAACTAATGTAGGCTACCAACTGTGTGTTCAGATATTGGAAGAAGAGACCTCAAGAAATTGAAACCCTAGGAAAAACAAAAAGGCGAAAGTGTGTTGAGGAGGTTGGTAAAGTAGAGGACTTCACATGTGCATTTGTATGTCATACAGTTTACAGTATGATTGGAAGATGAAGGTTTTCTTTTAATTTCTGCAATTAAGATAGTCAATTTTCACATGATTGAATAAAGTGATAAAGTCAACTTTACATGATTGAATAAAGTTGCATCAATTTACAAGTATGGTTTTCACATAACTTTTTATCATTTTGTAAATATCAACCTAAGAAAAGCAAGTATATTCCAGGCAGTAACCATGTGCCTGCATATGCTGTAATGCTCCAAAAGTGCCACCCCTTAAACAAGCAAAATAGCATCCAATAGGTGACCATATTAAGTTATTTATGCAACTCTTATTTTCTGCTTCATTTGCAGGCAGTGAGCAATTGAGCTGAGGAATAGGCTGCATTCACAGACAAAAAATAATATATTTAAATATGTTGAACAGTTGATACCCATTAAACTAATTTAATAATTGTCAAGGCCAACAAGCAGTTGGACCTTAAAGCCTTTAAAAAAAAGCAACAAGTTATATAAAATTGCTAATCGTAATATACGTAACTAGGAATGTGCAGGTCACACGAGCTTACAATAAAACTATGTTTAACTTGTACAGTACCAGTTACACCTTCAGGATTCTGTTGTACCACTCCGCAGAGGTGTATTATTAGTTACCATGTCCGTCGAAGCTTTATCAGTCGTGTAGTAATGGCTGAGGAGGAGAGACGTGACAGATCGTGAGGGCGCAGCGGGGCTACCGTTTTAAGGTGACTGGAAATAACTACAGTTTCAGGCAACTTTTTTACCTTCAAATAAAAATTGGACATGGTAGCGCCAGACATCTGACTTTGATAACAATGGACGACTTGAGGTACCTGCCCTTTGACGTCACCACGTCACGTGACAAAAGAGGGGAAGGGATGAACTGTGGGAAACAAGCACGCCAGCCATGCCTTTCACTGTGCCATAAGGTAAACAGTGGGTCAGGCATGTGTTTATAGGGTAAAGTAAAATGGTTCAGTATGTAAAAGTCCTTGCTTTGCGGAAGTAATAATATTTCACACATTTTTACATGATCCTACGAGTTTTAAGCAATGGAAAGCAAAGGTTAGGCGGGATGATCCGTCATCTCCCATAACACCGGCGATGCGCATGCGCTCAAAACACTTAGTTGAAAGTGATTACCGATCAGTTCTCAGCTGTTTTAAATTTCTCAAAAAAGATACTGTTACAAGTATATTTACTTATACATCACCACGACAGTTCTAAGAAACTTTGCCGAAAATGGTAGTATAAAAGTGATAAGTAAAATGCCTGTGCATTGTTATAAAAGCAGTAGCATTCTATTGTTTAACGTTTAATGTATCTTTGAACTGTGTTGTAAAAGGCATATTTTACTAATTAATTAATACACAAGGACTTTCTTAAAGGTACCCATTCTTAGTTCAGAAGTAGGAAAATGTTATATTGAAATAATAATTCACTTCTCGAACACTAACCATAGACTTTAAATGCAAGCTCCTTGACAGTTGTTAGAAGCCTACGTGCGTAGCATACTTTCTTATGTGATACTTGTCTTACGTGTAGACCATAAACAACTGCAAGCACATTTTATACTTAAATTAATTCTCTCTTCAAATCAAATCAATGTAGGCGTACTTATTAAATGTAAATAATAGCTGTTAACTATTTTACATGAGGTATACTATGCCAGTCTATAATAAATAGGCCTATAGTTTACATTAATTCTTTGTACTGTAAAATATGACATGCGTGGAATAATGTTACGTACTCGTTAATATTGTTAGCCTACTGTACTTGATGTGAAAAATGTTTCCAAGTGACTGTAAGTACCCATACTAAAGCAAATACTTTTAATGTTAAAAATACACAGAATTACAACAAAATTACAATTTATTTTCCACAAAATAAAAGATGTCAAAAATAATAGACCTATGCTACAACTTCTCGTTAAACTACTGTAAAGCGAATTTATTGTTTATAAAAAATACCTTTTATATTTTGTACATTGCAGAAGGTTATAGCAGGTAACTAAATATTCCCTACACTTACACGTTATACGTACGGTTTTCAGCGTTGCTGTCCCGACATTTGGGCATGAATGCTTTTTGAAATTAATTATATTGTTGTCAAGAATTAATTTGCACATCGAAAACGCAGATAATGAATTTTATTGTATACTGTCTTGTGAATTTTATTTTAAGCAATTTTATACCAAGTGAAGCCTTCCACCTGTTAACTTCTCTACTGCTTATTGCGTATCCGAATTGGCAGATTTTGTAGACGAAACTATCACGCGACCCAACTTTTTGTATCTAAAAAGGATGACGTATATTATTGATTTGTATGTAAATGATTCAGACAAACACGGCGTTAACCGATGCTATATTTATTTGCTATTTACACTCCACAATTTTTGTTTGAACGTGTTATATGCCTTACGAATTTTTAACTATTATTATTTCATACTTAAACGTGAATATGAGCAGTAAAAGCATGACCAACTTATTTTGTATGTGGCAATAATATTTATTGTTGTAGGCCTAACCTCGAAAATACCATGCATGTTACGTTTTTCAATGAACGGTTCATGTTAATTGCTGGCTTAAGTTGCAAAATACGTACCCTGCTTTACAGGCACAGTAAGCGTGTGTAACATGAAACTCGTTATCCATTTCTTCACTAGAAAAACACACCGTTCTGTCGCACTAATTTTTCTTTTGTCGTGGGTAACAATATGTCTTCATAAAAACAGCACTATCACCAAATGTATTACTTCTGGTTGTCTACTAATCTTTGTTAACACGATGACACAAACAAACAGTAGCCTTCTTTGGAACGCCTGCAACTTCTCAAATTCCCTACAAAACTAAAACCACTACTCATTTTGTAAGTTTTAAAGTAATTCAATGATTTCTTCCATACTAACTCTTTAAATGTGCTGCTTCATCCATCTCAAAATTTGTTTGTTTACGTTCGTATTTCCCACAGTTACTAGTAGCGCCTCTGGCGAGTCTCACAGTAACTACTAGGCTCCGCCTCTTTTCAAGTCATTCATTGTTCTATTTTTGTTTGGTACAGAGCCGCCTGTTGTAATAGCATCAACTGCTAATGTAAAATGTATGAAAATAAACCAACAGTGAGCGATCCGGAGCAGTTCAACATACATAACCTCAACTGATGTCTCTGTAAACTGGCGCCACGAACATTGCAACTCGTCACATCGCCCTTAGAAATATTCTGTTCTGGAAAAACTTTTGTTTAGAAGTTGACAAACAGTGTCTAGTAATACATGTTTTTTTTTTTATGTTGGCTTCGAGTAACCTACAGTTTTTAATTAATACATTTAATGCCGGTTTATGTATCATGTCACTTTAATAAACGTGTAATTAATTTTAGCTTTAAAAAGTTGTCATAAAATAATATAGATTAATAGACCTTAAACAAGGTTTTATTTGACTAGAACGAAGTATTCATTTTCTTGTTACACAAGCAAAGATATATATCTCCATAGAGATATAATTAACTATACACACTTGATATTTTATTACTTCAAAAGTATTTTTTCCCAATGTTATACTTGGCTAAATGTTTACGTAGAGCACACGTGTGAATATCATACTGATTTTAAAAAATACCAGTTTGTGAAGTTGACTTCTCAATTGTGAAACCAGCTTTAGACAGCAAACCACAGACCCAAAAACATGGTTTGAAAATACTAATTATTTCTTAGTAAACAATAAAAACTCTTGTTTTACTTCCTTTTTCTTTGCTTGGATACTCTCCCAAGACAAGGCAGGACAGCACAGTTTACACGTGCAAGCGCCGGAACTTGGACCAAGGGAAGTGATATATAGTTCTTCATGCAGGAAGCTAATAATGTTCAGTGGAAGGTGCAGGCATCCAGTTTACACCAAGCACCAACGATGGCAACTACCATGGTACTATGAATGGTGATATGTTTGAGAAGTGGTTAGGTGATGAGCTGCTGCAATGTATGGAAGAACCTGCAGTGATCGTCATCGACAACGCTACTTATCACAGTGTGCAGGTAGGTTTATATTATTTCTTCAGCTTCACAATAAACTCCTAACTAAACGTACAGTAACTATGCTGTTGTGGACTAAACATGTAACTTTCCAAATTATTATTGGGGCCATGGTGGTCAGACCATTCGCTTCCCACCAAGGCAACCCAGATTTGTTTCCCTTGATGTTTATATGTGGGAATCGTACTGGACGATGCCACACTGCAATTTTCAGAGTTTGATGACGTTGCAGCAGTACATATACATTATATATATATATATATATATATATATATATATATATATATATATATATATATATATATATATACACACATACTATACATACACACGAGAAATCAGAAGGTCAGCAAGATAAAGAGAATAGAACAGTTTTGGATTATATTTGCATAATTGTTTTTTTAATGTTGTTTGTGTGTCTAAAAATATGTTCTGTATAATGTAGTTGCTGGTTAGGGAAAGGTGTTGCGATTGTAACTTGTCAGTTAAAATAAACAAAAGAGAGTCGATGCAGCATTGGTCGAGTGAAGAACTAGTAAGAGCAGTTTGCCAGTTGTAACAAATTAAATAACGAACAGAACACAACTATGTGTGTGTGTGTGTGTGTGTGTGTGTGTGTGTGTGTGTGTGTGTGTGTGTGTGTGTGTGTGTGT
>PNEQ01126153.1:0-10193 GCA_003012365.1 Medauroidea extradentata
AATTAATTTCTTTCTTCACTATTCTTAATATTTTGTCTCTTAATATAATTAAAAATGGTAATTTTTCAAAACTATTCATACCATTTTATTATTTGAGTAGTTTGATACATGATCAGTGTTGTAGTAAGTAGGGTAGTGTTTAAGAGGGTAATTGCTTTTACAGCCACAATATCCTTTAACCCTATCTAAAAACGCTACAGTTGCAAATCATTGAACTGACGCCGGGGCGTGTGTATCTGTTTTAGATGGGCTTTCATTAATTATGGCAACAACTCCTTTCCAACCTTAAATACGAGTAGGTGTGTCGGCAGCGAGTGAAGCTCCCACCATACAACTGGGATTGGCGTGATGTAATGTCTAGTTGTCTAAGTGAGGTGGGTGCTGTAGTGATTTAGTGAGCACTAGAAAATACCCTGCTAAATTTATACACTGTAAAAAGAGTATAGTTGCAGGTACCATACTTGTGTTAAAATAGGGACAACAAAACAATTTGGTTGTTGGTACTACTCTGTTGTTTCTACAAAACAGATTGCTCAAGGAACTGTACAGTGTAGTACCAACAACCAAACTGTTTTGTTGTCCCTATTTTAACAGAAGTATGGTACCTGCAACTATACTCTTTTTTCAGTGTATTTTCAGCCAATTCGTATCTTTCCGCGCGCAACGGCTAACGAAGAGAAATGTCTAACCTCTCTGGACACGTCACTTGATGTTTGCGCGTGTGAGATAAATTGTACAGTTGGTAGGAACATGTACAGTCTGACAAACAAAAAGTTTATTAATTACATAAAACACAAATATGTCGGATTCAGTTTATTTTATTACATCATTGTTACATTTAAATAAGAAAACACAGAACTACATGCGGCTATTCGCTGGCGACCATACGACGAATAAGGTAACTTCTGTTAACGTGAAATTATATGCAGTGATATGCAGTTTTTTTTTTTCACAGGGTAAATCTTTACTGCTCACATGGGGCCACGGCGGCCGAGAGGTCAGACATCTCGCCTCCCACCAAGGCGATCCGGGTTCGGTTCCCGGCGGGGTCGGTCCCCGCCCGGATTTTCGCATGTGGGAATCGTGCCGGACGATGCCGCTGGTCAGCGGGTTTTCTCGGGGATCTCCCGTTTCCCCCTCCCTTTCATTCCGGTGCTGCTCCGTACCCACCTCATGTCACCCCTAAGACCGCGATGTTAAGCGCTGACCAAAATCTCTCACTCGCTCACTTATAGTGCTCACTTTATCCTCAACGACCTGTACCTAAGCACAGTTGCAGAGTTGTTATCGAAGTCGTCAAGTGTGTTCAAGTGAGGAACAAATGTAAATTTTATGTTTGTATGAAATAGTGTTAGTTTTGTAGACGTTGCTTAGGAATACATTGTCCTCTTACAGAACAATTTGCTCAGCCAGTTTTTCCGTAATGGCACTTCGAAGTCAAAATTTGCATAATTTTTCGGTTCTTATAAAAATTCTCGTTCACACTACATGTCACGGGCTACTGCTCGGAAGTGTTTTAAGATCATAATTTCAGAAATTTTGGATTTTTTCGTCTCTTTTACCCATTTAAAAAAAAGTAGTGCCAGATAACTGTTGTTCACTCGCCAACGTCTTCCGCTGGCCTACAATGTCCTGGATTATAGCCGGGGTCATTTGAGCCATAATTAAGAATTCTTCTGTGGAGTGACATGTAAATGACATCACATAAAGACTGTTTAACAATTAAATCACTGATTGTGCACTGGTTTGTACACACACACACACACACGTCAGTGGAGTCAAGTCTGACACCAAATAATGACTCTGTTCTGGTTGTGTGTGCGACCGTTTAGAAAGATAGGATTCACAGTGTGAAGGTTTTAAACATAATGTATTACAATATCTGTTCTTTGACAGACTCTGCATGACAATGGAGTATGTAAAAAAACTGCATCTAGTAATGCAGATCCATTGTACAACTCTTTCAAAGATAACGATAGGATTGTTTCAACAACGATTTTGTATCGGAAATGACAATGTTTCTAGGATGTTAATTTTATTTTACACAATAAAATATGTGTCGAAATAAGCATCTCGGATTCAGTTTATTGAACAAAATTACTACAAGGTTTTTCGAAATATTGTTATTACATTTTTGTAAGCTTCGGTATTCACAGCTCGCGACATTAAAATATTTAACAGCCAAATCTGACAAAAACAGTTATATATAGGCTAACGTTGCATGATGTAAGTACAGGTAACATTTCACACATTATTTACATTTTATACCTTTTATATAGCGAAATAAAAACCAAAATAAATAAAATCTTTATTTTGTGTTATCTTACTTGGGACTGCGATTTTGTGTTAAGGGGCCTCCCTAGATAGGATGAGTTTGTGTGTGTGAGGCAGGAGCGGTAAGGTTGCCTGCAATACATTATCACCTCTCTGCGCAAGCCACTCGGCCGGCGTGTAGTGCTTCACTATTATCCTTTTTCCTATGGGACTTCCAAGCGATGACCACATTATATCATTTATGGAGATCATAGTTCGAAGTCTAAAGCTTGTTTCTATAGTTGTGTTTTTCTCGAATTCTGTTTAGATACGGCAGCCTGGAAAAGCCATTTTTGGCCATTTTGAGGGGCCCGAAAATGAGGTTTTTAATAAACGTACCGCATTTTTAAAACTATGGATACATAAGTTTGAAGTGTGTGTTCTATTCGTAGATATACAAATGCAATGTGCGTTAAAGTTTTTCGTCAAAAAAAGAATAGCTGTAACTCGTTGCAATGCGTTTGAAGGCCCCTTAATAAACAGGCATAATTAATTTAAGTGTTTATTTGGTGGTAACTGAACAGCAAACGAGTTATAAATTATTTCAGACAGTAGCTGCATTGCCTTCCTGTGTCAGTGAAAGACTGGGCAGTCGAAGGAAACAAACCTGCATATGTGACCCTCACAGAGGTTACGTTATCGCATCTGTTGAATCTCGTTGGCTAGTGCGGCTGTCGGTTACTGTACGTACGGAGGAGTGCAACGTGTGAAATTGATAGTTAGTCTGCAGCAAATACGCTTTGTATTTTGGTCGCAGTTTATTACCAGCTATTTTAAATTGTGTTTATCTCTGAGTAATTTTGCAAAGTGCCACCTCCCAGGAGCCAACTGCAACCAAAAGGCGAAGGTTTTCATAATATAATTCTGTAAATTCGAAATTTGCTGCAACTGAGAGCATACACTGTAGCGTGTGTAATTAACGTAGCCAAGTAAATCTTATTTAATGTTATGCATTTTCATGCACACAAAACATTCAAGGTAGTCGCAGAAATATTTAACAACTGGTGAGTGAGCACTGGCATATTTAATTACGCCAGTAATACGCTATCAAAACGCCATAAAAACGATTGGAACAATATTCTTACGATACCTACATACATATATTTAAATTCTTCCCTTTAGTGGCTGAAACCTTACTCTGTTTAACAATTTGCTTTGGCTACTTGAACAAATTAAAACGCCATACTCACGCATTAGTTCTTAAATGTGAAACTACTTATATATGCTATGCATGTGTATATCTTTCACGAAGGAAGCTATACTTGACTAAGTTAATTACACACACTGTCACGCTGTGAGTTGGTGCATTTTTTAATATGTTTCAGATTAAAAATTGCCGGAAACATGGCTTTTAGTTACGGTAAGCCACGTTTGAAACACGATTTTTGACAACTGTTCTGTTATAATACTTACCCATTGCAGGAATCGTTCAAAGATCACCATTTATGTTGCCAATAACACCCATGTAGTATTAAAACTACATTAAAGTGGACTTAGTGAACTATTGTAGACATATGTCATTGCAGTGATGCTATTTTTTTCTCACTTCATTCTTGGATTTTAGACAACATAGCACTGCAAAGGCTTTGTACTCAAAATCATCTACGTGCATTGCAAGAATCGTTCAAAAGCTTAGCCACTAGATAGTGATAACTTCCCTTGGTGGAAAAAAAAAAACCCTTCATTAATTTCGTACCAACTGGAAAACTGCAACTTGTTGCAAATATATCACGTCAAACATATTAATAAGTAAGGCTTCATTTGTTATAAGAGCGATAATTATTGTTATTATGACTAAGGGTAGAATTAAACTATTTCTATAACTATTTATGCATTCATTTCAAAAGGTACGTATTGCTAAAATTAGTAGCTATTATAGTCTATTAACGGTTTTCAGAAATAAGCCTATGCAAAAGTATTTGGATGTCTTAAATTAACAATAAAATAAACTTTAAAGTAAATATTCGTGGTAAATTTGTCATACTCTATCGTTAATGGTCATCATAAAAAAACATGCTCTTGAACTTTAGCTGATTTGGGAAATTGGAAATGTGCACACTTCTCGTAACTAATCAAATTTTAACAAGTAAACAATTTCTGTGGTTTTTACCTTTAAAACCAGTTACGTGTTTTGAAACTGTGAGAATGATAACTGCAGCACAACGCTTCTAAGCGAGCAAAAACTGCGGCAGACAACTGTCATTCAAAAGAATTCATTTTGTTATCCGTCGACCTATGTGTGACGTCACACAGTCAGGATCATCTAGCGCACCAACCTTTATCGGAGCTGTATTTATTGTTCAAGGGACGGAATTTTTCTTACTGGCAGTTTCCTTTGACCAATGCCATCTAAGAACTGCTCGCATTGTACGCGTTGAATATCATCGTACAACATTTTGTCTCAAAAATGTTCGCCTCCAATTTAGCCTTGGATTCACGTATACTTATTATACGGGCGATTGTTTCTTAACACCTTGGTGTATGTGTGTGTGTACGTGGGTGTATATGTATGTACATATCTGTATACATATAAATATGTATGCATTTTATATCTGTGTACATTTACACACATACAAGTACATTTATATATACATATATTATGTAGACATATATGTATACCTACGTAATTTATTGCCGACTTAGAAATTAAGGTAATGTAACCTATACTAAAATACTGAAGACCCCATAAAATATATGTTTCCTTCGAAGCTGCCTGAACACTGCATTTAAATCACCTACAGTTCCTTTGTGGAGTGCTGGAAGACGTTACCAGAGCCTGGTTTCCTCGGGTTCTTCCTGCTGAAGTGTGATCATCACGCTAGTGGAGAGGGGATACGTGGGTGTTGGAGAAAGAGCGGGTGGGGAGGGGGTGGGGGAGGTTGGCGAAGGTCGCGTGCGCAGCGTACTTTTGCTTCTCGCGTGCGTCGCGAATTTGTCCTCGCTGAATTATTCAGAGCGGTTCGTCGAGGGCTGGAGGGAGGTGGAGGTCGGGGACAGCCAAGACGATCAAGGGAGAAGGTATGGGTAGGAGATGGCAGCAGGAGTTGTCGGGCGTTTAAGAGAGGGTTCGAGTCCCCAAGCTACTGCTCGCGTGTAGTCGTAAGGTTCGGCGTCAGTTGCCGCATTGAAGTTTGTTTTTGCTTTTTTAATCTGAGAAGAGAAAATTTTATATCTGCGACTATAGCGCAAATTCCATTTAACTTGCGCTACAGTACAGGCCACAAACAGACGAGAAAATTATGAATGCAAAGAAATTGTTACACTGGGTGTAGTTTTATTACACATATACAGCTAAATTGCAATGCCTGTACTATAACGCAACAAGTATTTGCTTTATAGTTGTGGATTTCATCTATTTTCGTTTCAAAATTTTAAAAACGCAAAAAAAAAAAAAATAATTATTCAAAATGGAGAGTGAAACCCGAGCTTTAAGGGCACGGTCTACGTCAATTCTCATCACCATGTTTTTATTTAAAATTTCTACTACATATACTTTTCTTATTTTAGGCACAAAATGTGACTAAATTTTGCTCTAATGAAAATTTTATATCTCTCATAGTTTTCGCATAATGGATTGTTAAAAGTCGAAATTTGCATTTTTCCGTGTTAAGTACGACCCTAAAACCACTAACTTACCAAACTGAAAAATTCACAGTGAATAACGATGTTGCAGGCTACAAGTTCGGTTGTGTTAAACCACAAAATAAAATATATTTGTATTAAAAGATTATGTTTTTAAACTTTTATTTTAAAATGTCCTCATACGTTATCGGAGAGTAAACGTATTTTAAAATCAAAAGGTGATTTTTTTTTTAATTCGGTTGTTATAGAATCCTGCATATTATCACACAAAAAATTATAAGAATTCAGTTTCCCATTGTTGTGGATTTTGTAGTTTCAATACCATATTTTTCTAAATACAGTTTTTAATTTTTTACTAGAAAGCAAATCATACTACCGTCCAGTGCTATATAATAAAAAGCTTAGCCACTAGATAGTAATAACTTCCCTTGGTGGAAAAAAAAAACACTTCATTAATTTCGTACCAACTGGAAAACTGCAACTTGTTGCAAATATATCACATCAAACATATTAATAATTAAAGCTTCATTTGTTATAAGAGCGATAATTATTGTTATTATGACTAAGGGTAGAATTAAATTATTTCTATAACTATTTATGCATTCATTTCAAAAGGTACGTATTGCTAAAATTAGTAGCTATTATAGTCTATTAACGGTTTTCAGTACGTCCGCTGATACAATACCTACTCGCGAAAAAATACCATCGAGTTATTATGAGTAGTTTAGATTTTATGGACGATTTAGTATTCCAGTCGTTCGCTCAACACCTTTAAGGTATTAAGTGCGATATAATCATAATTTTATATTTTTATGAAATAGTGTTAGTTTTGTAGACGATACTTGTGAGTACAGTTTCCTCTTATAAATCAATTTTAGCTATCATAGTTTTCTCATAACGGTGCGTCAAATTCAAAATGTGCTTGTTACGCTGCCATACAAATAGCGAAATCTAATTGATCTGCTTAAATGAAATAATTCACTGTGAACTGACATCCCATGAGCTCTGCAGTAAAATATTTTAAAACTAACACGTAATATTTAGAAAATTTTAAAAATATCGCAAAAGTACAGAAAAATATTGCAAATTAAACATTTCTTAAAAATATAAAAATAGTTCATGGAATATTTTGAAAGGTTTTATTACGTAGCCCACGGCATGTTATTTCACCGTGAATTATTTCACTTACGTAAGTCAATTAATTTTCACTATTTGCATGGCAGCAGAATATGCAAAATTTGACTTTGACACCCCGTTATGAGAAAACTGTGAGAGCTAAAATTGTTTTGTGAGAGGAAACTGTACTCACAAGTATCGTCTATAAAACTAACACTATGTCATAAAAAAAAATTATGATTTAAACGCACCTGAACACCCTTAACTTTCCATACCGCTTAAATACACAAGAGTTATCATGATGTATGCACTGAGAAATTATATATTTTAAAACCAAGCAAAATTTGTTTGAAACAACCAAATGGTATATTTGAATACTTGTAAAAATACGTATGGTTTGTTACAACCAAATAATTTCTTTGAAATATGTTTGTTGTTTTAACCAAATAACGTGGCTGATGACGCCATGCATGTATTGTTAAATCAAACATACGTTTGTTTCAGCAACCATGAAAGTATACGACATTTAAATTATTTTGCTTTCTCTGATCACGAAATCCATTTTTCTCAGTGTGGCTGTAGTAAAATTACGATTATATACTAAACCGTTTTCGTTATTGGTGGTTGTATTTACTGCTGCATTCTGAAGATCGGTAATTTTTTTTCTTTCGTGGTGCTTCAGCTGTCCCTACCGTTGCATTCAGTCGCTGCTCCTATAGGCGGTCCATGATAAAATTAACACTTTTGAATCCCTAGTTACTTTATAGTTGACATAATTTATACTTTCCTTCCAGTTTTTGCTATAAACAAAGCTACGTATTTATAGGCGGTTCGGATGAAGTGAGTAGGCCGTACTCAAAAAAGTCCTGCTAAAGTTCTATTTTTAGCATATTCATATCTTTCCGCACGTAACGGCTAACGACGGGAAATATCTGGACACGTCACTTGATGTCTGCGCGTGTAAGATAAACTGTGCAAACGGTAGGTATCTATATAGTTTGAAAAATAAAAGTTGTTAATTATATAAAATACAATTATGTTGATTTCAGGTGATTTTATTTCAGTATTGTTATATTTAAATAGGAAAATACGAGGAACTATATTGCGTAATTTCGCTGCCAACCATAAAGCAGTAAGGGGACTGTAGTTAATGTTGAATTACATGCAGTAACTGCTAGTGATAGTTTTCAAAGGCAAAAATTTTAGTCCTCACTTTATCCCGAACGACCTATAGCAATCAAAGTGTAATTTAAAAGTATTACGTATTGTTTCCTTTTGTGTACGTATTGTTTACTTTTGTGTACGTATTGTTTCCTTTTGTGTACGGTACAATATATAGATTTCTATAAAACATGGTCTTCAAGAGTGCTCACATTGCCGTCAATCACCTATACCTGTAGTCACATTCCTTGCAATAACTATATGCTGATAGAGACGTACAGATCATACCTTGAATGTAAATGTTTAGCAGCCCAAACACATTGGTTATGAAATACAAACATAATCTTACTCAATATGAAGGTAGGGTAATCATTTCTGATGAACAGTGTTTTTGCTGCCGGAAATCCGCTGTCAACTGAAATTGAATTTTAGGAATTAAGTGTATTTGGGTTTCATTGTTAAAATTCTGGCTACGTAAAAGACAAGACTGGTGGTTTTACAACATTTTGGGTTATGTTTTCTTTATTGCAAGCTATTATCATTATCGAAAAATGGCTACATTGTTTTGACACTAATTTTCATCGTATATTTTTAAGCAATAAGACCCACAATTAATAAAACCATATTATGCCTACTACTCGACCACGAAAACTAGTCCCGCGGGGGAAAAAGCGAACTACCGCTGTATTGTTCTTGACCACGCGCATCAGGTGTGGCGCACCACAGCACCGGTCATAATATTGTGGCACAGGCAGCTGGCTCGGTTTTCACCGCGCTACTTCTCCACTGACTGTGTGCCGTGAGCTCATGTCCGGCGCAGTACATTTCCCCTCCTTGTGACGTGTCTACCTACTACTGTCGCCATCCTTCTTACCCTCACGGGAGGACTAGTTGTAGTCGAGTAACACAGATTTTGTTATGAAAATCAGCTGCCGATCTGTGCGTTATGTTGCAAAAAGCGTACATAACTTCGTGCACTGTATATCTGCAAACAGTCACGAATTATTCGAAAGCACTCTGTTTTAAATTCACTGGAGTTCTTTACACTAATGTGAAAGAATCTACCTAGCCTGTTAAAGCACGGAGTAAAATACTGTGGTTTATTTATTACTTTCCCTGTCGTATCCTGCAGAAATATCCACAGTAGAGTATTAATTAATTAGGACGGTTTCAAATGCCGTAAGAGCATAAGAGTATATTAAATCCAAGATGGCGGCACTACTTCCCATAACCACTTCTCATGATATGGCTGCGGACGAAACTCGGACCTAGTCCAAGGGAGTCTCTGGAATATATTCGTGTATAATCTGTCTGACGTATCGTCGACCTCTTCAGGAGGGAAGGGGAGGGCATAGGAGCGGACGCTGATAATGTAATTATGGCGATGCATTAAGATTGTCGCGATAAGGCGAAGGGAATGTTTGCCTGTGGTGGTGGGTGGGTGAAATGAAGGAAGGGGGAGGGGATGGTCGTAGTAGACACGCTAACGTCTTTGTGCTACACCCTTATGTCCCCCCCCCTTCCACTTTCACACTTCTGTTTCCCACGGGTTATCGGGTAACGAAGGCCCCTTCCCTTACCTTTCTCGGCGTAGTTATTACATCCTCCTCCCACGCGTGCGTCCATTTGCATCGGCCGGACCCTGGCGAGTCCATATTTGAAGGCTGGCGGAACATGTTTTTTCAATTTGTGCCCGGAAATGCCGTGGGGCCCACCATGAAGGCGGACACCTTGTCTCTCGCCGCCATCGCTGGTCACGTGCTGCTGCTGCATGTCCCGTCTCGCTCCCCTGACCACCGCCAGCAGGAAGCCTGCAAGCAACTTGTATGCGGTTGTTGCGTTTTAGGTTTAGTCCTTGTTGCTGTAAGGGCGTTTTGCCTGACAAGTGTTTTGTCTGCATCGTTTTCCCCTACAAGCGTTTTGTCTGCATCGTTTTCCCCTACAAGCGTTTTGTCAACAAGCGTTTTACCCAACTTGTTTTGTCTGTATCGTTTCCCTCAACAATCGTTTTGCTAACAAGC
>PNEQ01126153.1:10293-29150 GCA_003012365.1 Medauroidea extradentata
GCGTTTTGCCCAGCAGGCGTTTTGCCCAGCAGGCGTTTTGCCCAGCAGGCGTTTTGCCCAGCAGGCGTTTTGCCCAGCAGGCGTTTTGCCCAGCAGGCGTTTTGCCCAGCAGGCGTTTTGCCCAGCAGGCGTTTTGCCCAGCAGGCGTTTTGCCCAGCAGGCGTTTTGCCCAGCAGGCGTTTTGCCCAGCAAGCGTTTTGCCCAGCAAGCGTTTTGCCCAGCAAGCATTTTGTCTGTACCGTTTCCCTCAACAATCGTTTTGCCAACAAGGGTTTTGTCTGCATCGTTTTGCACAGCTAGTGTTTAGCCCAAAAAACGTTTTGCCCAACAAGGGTTTCACCTAGCACGTGTTTTGCTTGTACAGTTTTGTTTTAAAGACGTTATATCTACACTGATCCCTGTAAAGGCATTTTGTCCAGCACACGTTTTGCCCAACAAACGTTTTGTCCTGCAAATATTTTCCATATATTGTTTTGTTTTAAGTGCATTTTTGTCTCACTTGTTTCATTTTTTAAGCGTTTTGCTTAAGTAGTTTAGTTTTATAGGCGTTTTGCATACTTAGCTTCGTTCTACAAGCGTTAAGTCCTGTTTTGTTAAACAGATGTTTTGTCCAACAAGCGTTTAGTCAACATCGATTTGTTGTGTATGCGTTTAGACTTGAGTACTTTTGCGTAGTCGTTTTTTGGGTAGCAATCATTTTCGCACCACATTTTAGGCAAAATACGGTATTAATCTTTCTTCTAGGTTTATAAATATTTTACAGTAATCATTGGCCATGATTGTAAACGTGTCATCTGTGACCTAAGAAAAAAAAAGCTACTATTATCACAATTTTATTTTTATCCAAGACAAGTTTTTTTATTTGTTTATTTAGCATATGCGTCCCTTTGCCGTGGAAGTAATTTTCACTAACATTGACTTAGTTCTGAAATATTAAACACAATGAAAAGTTACACAGAAGCTAATTATTCTGGTTACTCCTACTTAGCTGATTGTCTGGGTGTTCTTCAAATTATTTGGGGAAAAAGTGGTGATGGCTAATTGTTGGTGGGGGTGGGGAGGGGGCGATGCAATGCAAGATTAGTCGTTGGTATGGATAGCGACGTCTCTAGTTACTTATTAACATAAATCTGCTTTAGTGTTCCTGGTTGATATGTGTGGATGTCGTTCAGAATGCAGTTAGACTTACTTATACATAGTAGTCTGTTACGTAAACGAGATATTTCGATACACAACCAAACTTTTTTCCTCCTTTAACTGGCAAACCGTATGCACTCGCGCATATGGCAAACTAATCATGTTGGACTAAAGGTATGATCAACCATCAATTTTCACCGACCTGCAAGAATGTTTTACTATATTTTATCTTCGCTAGGTAGGGTAGTGGGCTTTACGTCTCGTCGACATCGAGGTCATTAGAGACGGTGAGAACTTGGTACAATGACAGGGAATGGGCGAGGAGTCGGCCATGGCCTTTGTTAAGGAACCATCTTGGAATTTTCCTGGAACGATTTCGGGGAACCATGGAATGGCCGGAGCGGTGGATTGAACCCGGGTCCTTCCGAATTGAGTCCAACGTTTTAAAGTTGCGCCACCTCGCTCGGTTTATCTCCCATTAGTTTTATGCAGTATGTCCTAGAAGTCCGGTCTCATAGGAAAAGTCCGATCTCATTAAGAAAGTTAAAATAGGTGAACTGCAATGAAATTTTATTGTTCATAACTAGAGCTAATTATTTTTGGTAAAAAGAATTCTGCAGCAATTTGTTTCAATGTCTTATGTGCACATCTGTTTCTCTGCTTCATGGTCAGTGATTGGAAGATTTTAACTCTTGGAGTCCCTGGGTCCTACCCACAAATCACTGACGTGTGGTGTCGCGGTAACATTGTTCTGGTTGGTACAGTCAAATGAGCCACGTCTCTGCCCTATTATATTCTGCCAATAACCACGAACCAGAGTTGCAGATGAGCACGTAAGGCACTGAAACAAGTTGTTGCAAAGTTATTTTCACCAAAAATCACTGGCTCTATTCATAACATTACTGCTGCCTGCCGCTCCATCCCGCCGGCCATGTTATATCGTGTACAAAAAAATTTGAACCATCGCATACGCATGTGCAGAGCACTTCGCGGCCATCAATTTGAACATTTTCTGTCGTAATGACACATGGAAGTGAACACACTGCTGTGGTCTTACTCCAACACTCTACATTACCATTAAACTATTCCATATTTCGCCAATTTCTATTTACCCTATGAGACCGAACTTCTGTGTATGAGCAGTATAAATAAGGTACAGAATTAAACGCTAAAAGCATTAATCTATAACTGTAGGTTTCTTGAAGCCAATTTGCGAAAAGTAAACAGTGGCAATCCTAGACTATAGTGTTTGCCAACGTTATAAACAAAGTAGTTTCCAGTGTTACTAACTTATGAGGCACAATCTGTGACGCCGGAACCTCGTGCATTTAACTGCGGCACAAGAGATCACGCGTAACGAATTAGTAATTCTGGATAAATATTTGTTAATAATGTTGGCAAATGCCATTATCTAGGATTGCCATTGAGTATTTTATCCACTTGTCTTCGCAAAAAGCGTAGAAATCAATTGATGTTTTCAGCGTTTATTTATCTACCACGCACTCTTAAAGTACTGTCTGGAACTTGGCTTTCAAAAAGTTGTCAGTATCCTCGTCACTCAGCAAGGTTGGACGGTTGCAGAAAGTTCCATAGCAAGGGGCAGGGGGGGAGGAAGAATCTCCCTGGTCGGCGTTGTTTATTGTTAGACAGTATCCGCTGTGTCTTCTGCAGGTTCGTGGTAGAACGTTTGTGCCCGAGGGCTGCGGGGTCCGTGCTCCGTTATCTCTTAGCGGTAGCATAAACATCACCTGTGCCCGGGCTGCAGGAATTAGCATTGCTTTGTGGCGACCCTTGGAGCTCTGCCGCGGCCTTTCCATCAACACGCCCGCCGGGAGGGCGTAAGTCTGCCGTGGGAACCTCTTTGCAGTCTCCGCCCCGCCGCCATTCCTTCTTCGTACCTCTATCTACGAGGCCTTGCGTTAAGAAACTGATCGCCACTCTCTGTCCCTCTTCCCTTCTCTCACCCCTCCCTCTCCCCTGTTTCTCTCCTCCTCTCACCATCTCTCATACCCTATCTCTACTCTCTCCTCCTTACTCTCTCTCCTCTCTGGTCTATCACCTTACACTTCCTCCCTTCCCATATTTCTCCCTTTCTCACCCCCTTCTTCGCTCTCTCTCCTCTCCTTCCCTCTCTCTCCTCTCTCTCCCTCTCCTTTCCATTTCTCTCATCTCCCTCTCTCTCCCTTATCTCTTTTACCTCTCTCCTCTCAACCTTCCTCCCTTCCATTTCCTCTCTCCCACGCCCTCTCTCTCCTCCTCTCCCTTTCCTAACTCTTCCTAACTCTCCCTCTTTCTCCCTTCTCTTTCCCTCCCTCTTTTCTCCTCTCCCCACTTCCTATACCTCTCTTTCTCTACCTCTCCTTTCTCCTCCCTCCCTCCGTTTAGGCCAAGACTGCTGTGAAGTGTCACCAAATAATTTTGCTAGATCACCTATTGTGTGTCCACGTCAAGTCGACAAATGACAGCACAGCATAATACATTTTATTAATTTCGGATTTACGCTGCCAACATAAATGCAGAGATAAAAATGTTATTTTCACGACGAACGGCAGTATGTCAAATATATAAATAATCGAATATTAAGGTCAAATTACGGAAGTTAATTACCAAGTTTAACAGTTGAATGTCATGCCCGCTAAGTAATTTTTTCTCTTGTTTTTGCCATTAACATTGAACTTTTCGGTATACTTGGGTACAAAGACGTTGTAAAATAACTAGACTGTTACGCTGCTCTTTTGTTATATGACTAAATTGAACGCTGACATATTGCAGCCGATAATAGGGAATTGTGTACTTTGGTTGGGAAAGGGGGTGGGGGGTGCGGACACGAATTTTTTTCAACAAAAAACGTTGGTATGGTATAGGACAACGCATGTTATGGGCTGCAATATGGCGCCGTTCAATTTGATAACACACAGAGATGTACCGTCAGCTTTGGTCTTGCACCCGTTGCTTCTTTATAGTAGTTGGTGCCACTAGTCCATAGAGTAGAAGCACATCCATAGAAGAACAGGTCTGGACCAAAGATGTTAGAAGGATCCAGAAGGAGCACGTCGCCGGGTATTGTAACCAAACATACGGTTGACGTGGCTGGTATCAATATGACCGACTAATTAAAAAATTGAGGAAATATTAGTTAGGAGGTATTGTAAACAGGGCTAAAATATAGAGTTTTCAACGTAAAACATTTATTAAAGAGCATAATACATTAATTTACCATTGAAAATTCCAGTCTGATGTGAACTTTTGAGGTTAAAGCAGTATGGTGGCTGGCCAATTTGGTGGCTACCTCTCCCCCCTCTTGGCGTCACTCCCCTCGCCCTCGTTCAGAACTTATGCTACCCCCGTGGTCTGGACACTCGCCTGGAGACTTGACCCTCTTGTTCTTTTGCTGCAGTTCGCCAAGTTACCGTGAGTGTTGTGCGTCTTTGGCGCTGCAATCAGGGCGGTCGGGCTGAAATTCCGCCCACTTCCCTCCCACTTTTTTCCTGTGTTTACGTTATAAATATAAACAATTTATCAAAACGTATTTTTATCAATTACTAGCTGGCCGGCAGCGACTTTGCCCGTGTGAAATTAAGTAATGTAAACAGTAATTCTGTATAAAATAAGTGATGAAGGTATTTAACGGCTAGCGTACTCAATAACAGTGAACTATAATTTGTCTTAGCTCAGTGTAAAGAGCACACGCAATATGCTCGTATGATGCCATAGTAATTCCCATTGCAAAGTCTTGCACGGGATACGAACCCGTAACCTCACCCCTCCCACACCACAAACTTTATACAATACCCAAGTGAATGCTTAAAAGGGAGGCCGTGATAATTCTTTCGCTACTGTCCAAAGAGGTTTTATTTATGAGTGGGTTGGCAAAACGAAACCACTGTTGAATTATTACTCTGTGATCATTCTCTTTTTTCGGGAGACTAACATTTTACTGCTTTTCACATCCTTAATTTTCGAATTTCATAAAATCCATAATTTAATTTTGTAGATATTTACATTAGCTTCATTCTTATCAAAAAATAATCTCTATATCTCAATGGGTATAAGCGGTACATATAATTATTTGAAAACACATTTTTTTTTACCAAATTTCAAGGACGAATTTTGAAAAATCCTGAAATCACTTTGTTTTACATTTACGTCAGATTAATTTTGAAGCAAAAATCATTTCAATATTTCCACTGGTTTAGGAGATAAGTGGGACTAATTAAAAACACGATTTATTTTCTTAAAGAGCTATCAAGGACGAATTTCGAAAAATTGTAAAATTGCTTTTTAGACATTTACTTAAGCCTCAGTTTAAAGAAAAAATCACCTCACTATCTGAATTGGTTTAGGTGAAATCACGAATTAATGAAAACACATTTTACGGCTTCTACCCCCTTAATTTTTGAATTTCGCAAATTCGAAAAATTTTCAAATGTGTATTTCTTCGGGCAATGTTATGAAGTTAAAAAAGTTATGATAGCTTTCCAGGTTAATGAGATATCAGGGATTCTTTGAAAACACATTTCACCCCTTTTCACCCGCTTAATTATCGAATTTCGAAAAATTCATTCTTATTGGTTGCCTAAGGGCCAAGGAGAAGCTTCCCTCAAAATGTCATGGTTCTAGGTCCAGTGGTTTGGGCTGTGCGTTGATGAGTGAGTGAGTGTGCCAGGACACTTCATTTTATATATTAAGATTAAATACTTCCTTCACTCACATTCCTAAAGCATGGCTCCAGCAATCTTTATTTACTTTATAATGTAAACACCGGAAAATAAGTGGATGGAGTTTGAACCCGGCCGCCCTGATAGCAGCGCCAAAGAGAGACAACACTCTCGATAACCTGGCGAACTGCAGCCAAAGAACAAGGAGGTCAAGCAAAATGCATTGGTAGATAGGCGAGTGTCCAGACCTGTATTTCTACGACCGTGAGTAGAAGTGTACACAGGAGATGGCATGTTGGGATTTCTTTGAAGGCGACGGTCTAGGCTAGTTTTTCCCGGACAATTGTTTCCCGAAATCGCTACAGATGAATACTGGGATGGTTCCTCAACATCGGCCTTGACCGACCCGAGTTATTGTCCTCGTGTGTAGGTCTGTGCACCCGCTCCTTGTCGTCAAAACGCGAATTCTAATAAAAACAATACGAACAATTACATTGGAATTACAGCGGTGACAGTCTATATACATTTCACTCCCCCGACCATTTTTGGTTATGATGGAACCTTGTCGATTTGCACTACAGAGCTGATGTTCTGGAACATGATCGCAACTATACCGATCAAACGAAATCAATGACTACAGTGTTATGCGTCTACATGTCAATGTATCAGTGGCAGAGCAGAAAAAAAAGGGGGGGTGAACAGGGTTACATTGTCCCTCCCCTGAAACAGAAGCAGGAACAATACAGGCATTTGTACCCACCCCAAGTTTTAGTGGCTATTTAAAGTTTATTTTATTTTTTTTTTAGAATAGTAATATTTAAAAATATTACAATATCTGCAAGCTGTATATTCAATATTTAGACTCGAAAACCACTTAAATAGCGCCAATTCGCACACTAAAATCCAAACTGTTGAGGGTAGGACCCCCAAATCCCCTCTCCTTTTTTTAATAAGTCGTTATGGAAAAAAAAAACTCTGAAATAATTTTGTATCAACGATTCCTTCTCCCCCCTTTTTTTTCTTACAAAAATACCTTCCGCTACCACTGACATGTATGCCGGGATATGTACATAGTTATGGCGCCCGCCTGGTGTGCGTGTGTTTGTGTGAGTGAGGCACGGCGCCAAGGGCGATGTTGACCGGCTCATCAGGTGTGATATCACCTCTACCACAAGACATTGAAACGGCGTGCAGTGGTATCGTAGATCACTTGCCCAGACTGACACATTCAGTGGTGTTCCCGTCTTTTTATTGATGGAAAGTTTTAAGCAAAGTCCAATACATTTTTCTATTGTAGTTTCACATGAATCCCGTGAGTAGTTGTGTTATAATAAATTGAAAAAAGCATTTTTTTAGCCATTTTGAGGGGCTCCGAAGTGATCTTTCTAAGTAACGTGATGTTTCAAACTACCATTCCGAAAACGTTTGAAGTGTTTGTTCTATTCGTAAATGCACACATTAGAATCACGTTGAGCAGTTTCTTAGAAAAAAGTGTTATGCTAGCACGCTGTTTACAAGACAGGCAGGCGGGCGCCTTAATACATAACAAAAGTATCCCCCCCCCCTTGTGTACCAATAAAAATACCCAGGCTACGCCCTTGGCGTTAAGTTAAACGAATGCTTTTCTGTTTCCATTTTACGAATCGGCAGTTAGTTGTAATTTTCTAGAAAACGTTTAACCTTATTGAGGGGGCTCCAAACCATGTCTCTAATAGTATACTGCTGTAGCCTATTTTTAAAAATACAGCAGCGTAGTTTAAAGTGTTTTGCTAATATCCTTCGCAGCATAAACTCGTTTTATGCAAATTTTGGACTTTTGATATGCCATGATAAGAAAACTGTGTTAGCTAAATATTATCAGTTCCGAAAAAAAAAATTGTCAGAATGTATGTCTACATAGCGAAATATATCTCGTACGCATATTAATTTTTTCAAGCAATAAAAATTTTTGGTGAAACCCCAATTAAAAGAGTTAATGGCCCTGGTGCATGAGACTTGCGGTAGCGTGGTAGGCTACGTGAAGTATTTTTTAATGCATAATTACTAAAAATGTATCTGATGCTTTTATTTACGAAAAAGGTCTTACTTCAAACTGTGTTCCTGCGGTTTTAATAGTACCGTCCGCTAATTAATAACATGATGACAAAGGTCTTTAAAAAAAAAGTGCTAAAAATGACTTTCGCGTTGCAGCAGCTGAGAAAATATTAACTGTAATTATTAAACAAAATCATAGATACCTGCACTGGACTTTACCACATAGGCCTACTTTACACAATTAAAAACATCTTACAGTTCTGTTGAATAACACTTTCTACGAAAACACAGCGCGTTAGTTACAGTCCTTCGCCCCTAGAGGCGATGAGGTGTTTGACGAACGTGACATATTTGACTTATCGCCTTTCTCGTTTTCGTGCCTCAAACGTAAAAAAAAAAAAAAAAAAAAAGTCAAAGAACTCTAGAAGGGCGTCGCATACCTCAGAAATGACGAAGACATAAGGGGGGCCTTGAGCGTATCAAATGTCACATCGCCTTAACGATACAAGTGCTGAACTAGCATGTAAGCTTCCTACCGAACGGGTTTACAATGGGACATTAAGTGGCGACCATATAATTTTATTGGTGGAAAGTCTGCAACTAAGTTCAGTGCAGGTCGCAATCTGAGTTTCATATACATCATTTTAGTATATTTTGAAGTACGGAACAGTGTTTTTGGTGAGCATGGTCTCTTAAACAATGATGTTCCTACCTTGTCGTCTGTAGTGTTTTTTTTTTTCGTACATTGACACAATAGGCACACGCGGAATATTTTAGTAGAAAAAAAATCCTGTTTGCAAACATCCTTTGACGCATATGAAGCGCGTAGACGGCTTAGAAATATCTTTAATGTCAAGAATATACTGTGAACTGTTGTCATTCCTAAGGTTGACTCATTAAGCTGGATTCACATCCACCACATAGCGTACGCGCGTACGTGCGTGTAAAAGTAAAAACACCGAGTATGCATGCTAACGTTCACATATTCACGTAGCGTACGTATGTTATAGAGTTGATGAACTTTCTACTTCGTACGTACGTACGTGGTGGTGGTTGTGAATGCAACATTTGCAAACGTAATACTCAAATATTAATTTATATTGATAAATCACCTATCTTGTGGTCATAAATTATTTAATTCGATTCGAAAAGTAAAGTTACGATCATCTACTACCGACATATTGGTATGACAAAACAATTCCCGTGCATATCTAGATTAAATATTGTTGTGAATCCAATCTCGAATACATTACGTATATATTTGCGTGTTCGTATGAATGCTAATTGTGGTTGTGAATCCGCCTTAAGTTGTTGAGGTAAGTTTTACACTTAAAGGTAGAAGTAACCGTGAATTTTTTTTTTTTTTTTTTTTTTTTTTTTTTTTTTTTTTTTTTTTTTTTTTTTTTTTTTTTTTTTTTTTTTTTTTTTTTTTTTTTTTTTTTTTTTTTTTACCTGCCTGTCGTAAGAGCCATTAAGAGGCGAGGTTACGCGATAAGAAATGGAAACCTACTTGCCATAATGACTTACCTTTACTGATAGTAGTATTTCCGGCATACATCAACTTGACAGCTGTCGTGTCAAGGTAAAAAAAGTCTCTTCAAGTAATACTTATTTGTTAGTAGAATACTATTACTGTAGTTTACGGAAGGTAACTGTAACTGGTTTGAAGTATTTTTGTTCAGTACTACTCAGTCATACACAGTAAGCATTGTGAATTTTAATCTTCAGTGCAAAGACAGGAGAATTGTTCATTCTTCAAGCTATATTGCAAGGGAATCTCAATAATTAGATGCAATTCTGCAAGACTAAACTAACTTCTAGTTAGTTTGTACAGATACGCGGAGTTAGAAAATTTGTTTTTATGTATCAAATTGAATAGCAATTAGATTTTCTTCGGACTCGTGATTTTTTTCACGCATAATATTGGGTTGGTTCGTTAACAGACTAGTATTTGAGACCTGTCCAGGGATCTCGCACAATTATATCCAAACAAATGTTTGTTCTCTTTTGCATGGCTTATCCAGTTATGAAAACCAAACTATGTAGAATGCATAATATGTACGAAAATACTGAGACAAAAATTCTCAGCGATTTGTATAGCGTGTTTAGCTTGGTTTGTATATGGTTTTGAGACGAAAGACAGGCCGCTTATTCTATAAAATACTAGCTGGCCTTGCGAACTCTGTTCCGCCTTAGAGGCAATAAGTAAGCAGATTTTGGATTTAGTATTTTAAAGATTCTTTATTTTTCATGTATTTTGGTGCATAGGTTGCATTCTTCATTTGTTTTATTATCAGGCGCAAGAACAAACAACGCAGATGGTCTTCCTACCCGTGAACATGCTTTGTCGGGAAAGATTCGATTTTCTTGGTCGCGGCATTGTCAAAGAGAATACAAATTGTCAAAGAGAATACAAATGACTGATTATTACTGATTATTGATTTCTGACAAAATTTATAGTTATCAAATTTTCAAACATACTTAACCATAAACAAAATTATGTTTAGCTGTCATTTGCGTTTTGTTATTCCATGTCATATGCGTTTTTTGTTAAACCACATTTTATAGTGACTTGTATTCTCTTTGACGTCACACGGGAGCGCGGTCGAACGGGATAAAAAGTATCCTACGTACTTCTCCATGTTCTAAGCTACCTCCCCACCAATTTTCAGCCAAAGCAGTTCAGCCGTTCTTGAGTTATAAATAGTGTAACTAACACGACTTGTGTATATAGATTTTGAAGTAAGTAAGCGAAAACTATATCAACTGCTCTTAACCGCGTATGTAAACATTACTCTTTTACACTGACAGTAATTGTAAGTTTTCTCGACGAATTCACTTTCCTTTTAGCGCCATAAATTAAACCGCAAACAGTACACATTTATTTGCTTATGAATCTCGGAAGTTGAAGTAGCGTTTTGAAAGCGGGGCTGATATTGCTGCTGTCCGGCGGGCTTGACTCGGAGTTCTTTCGTTTACTTTGCTATTTCTGCTGCTGTTGCAATATGCATACCGTCATGACGAGCCCCCGATTTTTCTCTGCATTCATGCGTTCAGTATTCGTTCAGCAATATATCTTATTTTATCCTAGGTCAATCCTACACACGAAGAAGGCCAACTGAAAAAAAAAAAAAAAGCTTAATAGGGCATATGAGTAGGTGGAATAAGTGTTTGTTGCGGCAAAACGCCGTATTTGGGCGTAAAACTCTACACGAATCACTTTAAATAGTCCAGGTAGGTGTGCTTGACGTCTCGTCGACAACGAGTGACACAACTTTACACAATGGCAGGAACTTGGAGAGGAATCGGCCATGGTTTAGTTATACGTGTGTAGTTTTATTCGGCTTTACGTCTCGTCGACAGCGAGGTTATTAGAGGTGGTTATATACAGCGTTACACAAGAGCAGGAAGTGTGAGTGAGTGAGAGATTTTGTCAGCGCTCAACATCGAGGTCTTACGCGCCGGTGAGGGGTAACATGAGGTGAGTATGGAGCAGCGCCGGAATGAATGGGCGGGGAAACAGGAGATCCCAAGAAAACACGCCGACCAACGGCATCGTCCACACGATTCTCACATGCGAAAATCCGGGGGTCGGCCCCGCCGGGAATCTAACCCGGACCGCCTTGGTGGGAGGCGAATGTAGGAACTAGGGAAAGAATCGGCCATGACGTACGTAAGGAACTACTGCAGCATTCGTCTCGACCGATGCCGGGAAACCACGGGAAACAGAAATCATGATGGTCGGAGCCGGGAATCAAACCCGGGACCTCCCGAATGCGAGTCCAGCTTGTTGCCGTCGCTTGGTTACTCCAGCTCGCGACTTCCTACAAACCGCCACGCGTGGAATCGCTTCGTCGTCAGCACGAGGTTAGCGTCCTGTCTGTCCTTGGCGAGTGCTGACTCTTGCGCTGTTGGGTTTCATGTCCTGGTCGTGGGCTGACAGGACAGCGCGTCTCAATTAAGGCTGGCATGTAGTTATACATGTTGCTAATCACTCGGGATGGTCTGTCGAAAGGGACTTTGGAAAGGACTCCCCCCGGGGGTTGGGCAGGTCTGCAAGGTGGAAGTGCACTTGTTAGTTCCGTCGCACAGGCCCTGCCAGGAATCTGTGTTGACCGTCTCATTAAAAGCAGCAAGTGCTGGGGCTGTATCTTCCCCGGAGGGGGTTTCCACGTTGGAGGGAGTGGTGAGGAGAGGGGGTGTAGCAATATAATCGCCTCCCCTCCACCCGCCTGACCTCATCATTACTGGAAGGGGAAGGGTGGCGCGGAGGGTGGAGGGGGTGCCACGGGTGTGCTGTGCTCTGTAGCTATAGTAACGTTTCATTATGACTCAGACGTGACTGATTGTGAATTCCTCAGTCGGATCAATAGCACGCCGGGAGTGCGGCGCGGAACAAGGGCACAAGTCCGCGACCTGCCCAGTCTCCGAGGGTTCCAGCTGGGAAGGAGGTGAGCGCCTAACCGCAGTCGACGGAGTTCTTCAGTGCCGAAGACATTTTTTACTCTACATAAACTTACGTCTCGTATGTCTCGCTAATTATTTTCTGTTTATACGCCAAACTAAGTGAAATATGCCCATACTTGGTAATAAATAAATTTACAAAACAACCCAAAAAAATTCTGTAGTATACATTTCTTGTTTTGTTTCTCGAGGTCATGGATCCCAAATTAAGACAATTGTAGGTAGTTTTTTTCTTATTGTGGGAAATACTTTAACGGAATGCTTTGAAAAAATTCAAGACATAAAGCAGACATGGGATACACAATTATGTGAAGGCGCTTTGCAAAATACTGCACCGTTTGTTAGAAAAATTATATTTTGCTTTATTTTGGCTTATTTTCGTAAGAAATGCGGTGATATTTTGGGTGCAAAAATTTGGGGGAAAACAAAACTATGTTGCTACCAAAAATCAGGTTCAAATTATGATATATATGTGGCAAATCAGTTTATGATTTTTTTTCTATATAAAATGATGTTGCTTTAAATAAAACATATTTACAAAATCACTAAAACTACCTTAAATCGGGAATCTGTTATCTGAGTCATTACACCCTTAATGCTCCATCAAATGCACCCAGTTAGGAACCTTTTTTACTAATTAGTACCGCACTTGACCAGTGGTTATGAAGGATAGCTACAGTTATATTCACTAAACATCTTAACACCGTTTCTATCCTAACCTATTCTTTATTCGGTGGAAAAAATTCCCTCCCCAATCACAAAGCTTCAGTATTCGTTTTTGAAGGCTTGTATTCGAGTTGAAAACGTTTTTTATGGTTCTTATTCCCACGTGCGGAAATCCGGGGACCGACCTCGGCGGGAATCGAACCCGAATCGCCTCGGTGAAAGGCGAGAGGTCAGACCCCTCGATCGCCACGGCTCCAGCCCCCATCCCTACCCAATAATTTTAATACTTTGAGGCAAAGACTGGCGTATTTTCAGTGCACTGCGGACGGAAATTCGACATGGATTTTAGTAGTCATCGTTTTTAGCCGATAAACTTAGGCTAAGTCTGTGGGAGAGGTATTGTGCGTTAGAATGTTTTGTGACCTTTGAACGTTTCCTTCAATGGATTAGAATCATAAACGCAACCGTTTTATGGACATACGCAATTTAGAGCGAAATGTTGCATAGTTGCAGAAAACCTAGCGATAACAGAACTAAGCAAGAAGAAAAATCAGTATTAGCTGTTGTCAAAAAACATATAACATATATACAATTCCGGAAAGGAATATATTCTACTCGTATCCAGATAGACGACAAAACAAGAACAAACAAAACGAGGGCTCCGGTACAATTGGTGGTGGTATTGTTGGCGACTGTTGAAGACCAGGTTACCAAATGTGCGATGGCAGAACGCCTTGTTTTTGGTTGGAGTTGGTTTTGCAGTGGTTTGGTGCTGGTCACGAAAGTATTTCAACTCTTATTTATGGTAGTTGGTGTTATAGTTAAGTAGATAAAATATAAATTTTAAGTACAATCAACCAATCATATTGTAGAATATGGATAAGTTATGTTTAATGCTAACATACATAAAAATTTCCTTAAACACAAAGAATAACACTGAAAATCGGTTCCGAAATGTATTATCAAGTTAAATTATTACAGCAACGTTTAACCAAAAACTATGAGATATACAACCGTCTAATGCACCAACTCACATTTCGCACACCAACCATTAACAACAGCAACCGGCAATTGTGCCAGAGGCCTAAGGTGTATGAAAAATGGCCATACATATTGACGAGGGCAATATTAAAACACAATGACAAGAGACTTGAATGTATGTGAATAGATACGACACAACAAAGGAAACACAGACAAATAGTGTCAGGCTTCCTTCAACAACAGATGCAAAGTTTCGTACAGACAAAGTACATTTGTGCTATGTCACAGTACAGTGCATGTGTCTGAAGATAGGAACATATCTCAGTCTGTTATCTCAGGATAGGGCTATTTGCGGCTTCGCGAATATAACGTATGCCATACCAATATTGTAGAATGCATCCTTTTTCGGGACTTTCGGCAGTACTCTGATTAACCTTACTTCATAAAAATGTTTACATTTGTTGCTTTTTAATTTATTCTTCGGTGTTTTTTTATTTTTTTTCATTATTGTCGTAATTTTTTCTGTATTTTTTTTTTTTTTTTATCATTTAGACATATTAGATTGTTAATACTAACGCGTTAGTCGCTTTTATCTGTTGAGTTTAGGTCATCTTGTGTTGTGATCTTTTTGTTTGACTTTATTTTTGGGTTGTTCATTATTTCCTTTCCGTTGCATATTAGGCTTTGCCTTTTTTTTTTTTCAATAGCGTAATCCATGTTTTGCATATTTAATTTGCACTTTACCATTTTTTTTGTTGAAATAGCTTGTTTCAAAATTAATTTAATTATTATGTAGTAAAATTTTAACATGACGATAATACGGCACATGCGACATTTGTTGCATTAAACCATGATAAAGTTAGAAACAACTAACAAATACTCTTAAAGATGCTTAGGGTACTATAAAATTAAGAAACGAGTAAGTCAAAACACATACAATGCACCAAACAATTGTTAAAGTTACTAATACTAAGCCTACGTTGTTATTCTGTAACGAATTCGCTGTTAGTACATTAACAAATTGGAGGAATCATACTAAGGTCACATTATTAATTAGCACAAGAATTATCCTGACGTGACCGATGCATAAAGATAATTTGTGCATGTTCTGATGTTACAATGCCGCATTAACTATTTACTATGTGTGGATTGGTTAAATATGTAAATTTTAGGGAATTTTTTTTTATTTCCTGCTTCTCAAAATTTGCTGAAAGTTCTCTCTCTTGATGCCGTAATCGCATTTATTAATATAAAAAAACTTTAAATTCCTTGAATCCCGCTACATAAGAAAACTTCGCGATGTGTGTGTGTATGTATGTATATAGTGTGTGTTTTCTTAATGAAATTGTGTATTTCACAGAAGTACGAAACAATAAAATAATCTACCTAAGTATTTCTTAAAATTTTTATGTATAATACTTTAATTAAGAAATTGTTATCTTTAAAATAGGTTCTCTGAAAATAAATTAATACTAACGTAGATTCCACACCTACAATCCGCGGCTGCAACCTAAGGATACATAGTTCATAACCGCCGTCTTGCTGCTTATAGCAACAAGGCACCTATGTGTTCAGAAAGGCATATGTTCACAATGTAGCAGACATACAGGTGTTCAAGTATGGCGTTGTTAAGATAGCTTCCTCTCCACTATCCATGTGCGTGATGTCTCTGTTCCGAGGTTCATACTAAAGATAATTCATTAAGAGTGCTGGGTAGATATAAAAAAAACTGAAAACATCAATTGAAATCTTCACTTTTTTTCGAAGCCAATGTGGATAAAATACAAAACGACAATCGTAGATAATGGTATTTGACAACGTTATGAGTAAATATTTATTCAGAGTTACTCATTCATTACGCGTGATCTATTACGCCGCAGGTAAATATACACGAGGTTCGGCGTCAGAGATTGTGACTCAGAAGATCGTAACACTGGAAACAATTTTGTTCAAAACGTAGGCTAAAACTATTTTCTAGGTTTGCTGATTTTTTACTTTCGCGAATTGGCTTCGAGAAACTTACAGTTCTAGATTAATGTTTTTAGCGTTAAATTATGTACCACGCCCTCTTAAAGTCACTTGTCGCGCGTTTTAAATGCGTTTTAGTGTGTTCGTAAATACGTTTTCTTTACAAAACTATTCCTTTATGTACCAATGTGCAAAAAGAAAAAACACTTCCGACAAGGACGGAATACTTTTGTTAAGACACCGTGCTGATTAAAACCCTGTTTCGAAGTCCTCCAACGCAGCTCAAAATGGCTTTCAGACTGCCGTACTTCAAAATGTATACAGAGGAAAAGGTTTTATAGAGTTAACCGTGTATATATATATTTCTTTGAATAAACAGAACACATGGTTGCCTGGCTGATTATGTTACCTCAAAAGCAGGGTTTAGTCCCGTTAAACATGAATTTTGTCAGACCAACCAAACCAATTTGTTACACTTTTCACAGATTGTTCAGCCAACAAAAATGTTGCTGGATGAAATATATTTCGCCGTATACAAACTTGTGGTTAATAACAGTAGCAAACCTTTTTCTCTGTGTACTAACCAGTTGTATGTGAATCTCAGATATAAACTTGCATTGAACTTTGCTGCAGAAACTTTCCAGCAATTATATTATTTGTTTAGCCACTTAAAATCTCATAGTAATAATTTAGACTTAAATTTACAATACACCCCGACTCTTAAGATACTAAATTTCAGATCGATCATACCAGTAGAATTTCTCACAACCACAACAAAAAAAACTAGAAAAGTGCTGATGATCTTTAACCGGCTGAACAGATTTCCTTGACTCATAACTAGAGATGGGAATAGTTCGCGGGTTCATGGACATGTAGGCTAGCCTGCAAGAACGTGTGTGTATTCAAGCAGACATTATCTTCTCACTGGCTTCTCGATGACGTAGTGATAATCACATACTGAGAACAATAAGGCCATATTAAAAAAAAAATAGATATGATTCTTGAATTTTTATCTGGGATGTATTGGGCTTGATATATTCAATATAACACAACCATATGTGTAGTACAATAAAAACTCTACCTGAAAAATTATGCAATTGCTGATTTTACAGGCCAGGAATAGACTTTCAAACTGCATTCCTGACCAATTTTGTTTTTAGAGATATGTCCCTATTATTCTTGATGTGCGATGGTCTGCATTTAGTTGCTTCTGTACTATTGGCTAAGCGTCTTCCAGGAAGTGTCCAATAAGTCACGAGCCAACTGCGAAAGTAGTACGAACTTATAGTTGCTGGAATTATAGCTTGGGGCCAAAATAAAATGAGAATTTTCAGGTCTCTAATCATAACTAAGAACTCTCATGATCAAGTCAGCTTTCAAACAAAAAAAACCGCATCAAAATCGGGTCATTCGTTTAGGAGCTTCGGTGTCACTGACAAACACAAACAGATACACACACAGACACGTCAAACTTAAAACACCTCATTTTTGCGTCGAGGGTTAAAAATGTATATGTGGGAATCTTGCACGCTGGTTCAGTGATTGGCTTGTTGCGGCATTTGATGAGCGCTTCAATGTCGCCCTTATTGCTCCGTCGCTTCTGGGCCTCTAACGCAGGTAGGTGGCGCCCTTAAGATGGCGTGATAGATAAATAAGCGCTGAGTTCTGCTGTTGAGATCAACACTTTTTGAAAGTTAATATTGAAAACCTACAAAACAACAGTCTTTGATAATTGTATTTGCCGACATTATTATCAAACATTTACCCAGAACGATGTAATAGATAAGCGTGATCTCTTGTGCCGTAATTATATTTGTACGATATTTCGGCTTTAGAGATTGTTCTTTAGGTAAACTTTTGTTTAAAATTTATTTTGTCTTTGCAAATTGGCTTCGAGAAACCCACAATTCTAAACTGATGTATTCAGCGTTGAATTATATACCACGCATTCTTAAACCTAAAAAATGTCTCTGAGTCTTCCTATTTCGTAACGTTTTTTCACCCAAATTTTGTGATGACCTTAGAAAATGCAACCTACGACAAATCAGCAATATACACGTGGCATTATGGTAATTACTACGGTACTGCAGCATTACGTAAAACTTAATCTCACCTAAAGTTTTCGCTTTGTTTACCCGTCAAATTAAGCTTTTACTGCTAACTGCAGCCAAAATCGTATATGCCTTCTAATTTATATTAAGTGTGTGAATTTCATAAACTAAAAGTACTTCGATTACATCTTTTAGTTGAAATGCATTTAGTTACAAATTCGAACTTTTACCTTCAGAAGAGTTATTTTGCATCTCTGTAAACTGTCTTGAGGCCCATGCAAAAATCTTGACTTGGGTTAAGGGGGTGTGGTAGACAATTTTATTTTATTTTCAGTTTTTGAGCAGTAACATTTATTGAAATTATATTATCAAAACTTTCTCTTCGACTAAGCATAGGGTGTATTATTGGTAGAGATGATGGTATATCGCGAAAATGTTTTGTACAGGGGCGTCATTTGGGCCTACAGGGGGGGGGGGGGCAAATGCCCTCCCCCCCTGTATTTGGAATTTTTGTGTATAAATATATTTTTTGTATTTTTAAATGTAAATAATGCTAACTTAAGGACATAAAACTGAAGTTTTATTATTAAAGTATCTAATTTATACATGCTTAATTAATAAAAAAGATGGAACAAGGTCACTGTCGTCAGAAAACAAAATCTTGCCCCCCCCCCCTGGAAAAACCTGAAATGACGCCCCTGTACCAACATAGCCTTGAAAACACTGACACAACGTAGCTGTCTACAGACCAATAATATGCATCAAATATTATAATAGCGGTATTCTTATTGGCTAGGTCAAATAGGGCAGTAGCTCCACGTACAAGGAAAAGCCAGTAATCTTTTGATAAGCTGAACGCACGTTGAAGCCTAGCAAATAGTCAAGTTTTCCCGCGATA
>PNEQ01126154.1:0-29088 GCA_003012365.1 Medauroidea extradentata
TCCAGAATACAAGATGGCAATCGTCCCCAGAATGATAGAGCATGATAAAGTAATATGCTAGACAAGATGACGACCACCATTAGAATGATATATCAAAATAATAAGAATATTCTAGTCATTTAAATCTAGAATACAAGATGGCGACTGCCATGGCCTAACGAATATTCTAGACCAATTCCCAGAAGGAATGATAGAGCATCACCTTCCAGAATACAAGATGGCAATCGTCCCCAGAATGATAGAGCATGAAAAAGTAATATTCTAGACAAGATGATGACCACCATTAGAATGATATATCAAAATAATAAGAATATTCTAGTCATTTAAATCTAGAATACAAGATGGCGACTGCCATGGCCTAACGAATATTCTAGACCAATTCCCAGAAGAAATGATAGAGCATGACCTTCTAGAAGACAAGATGGACGCGTCGACAAAATGGCGGCTCCCTGTGACAGCCTCGAGCTGACTCGCTAAATTGAGTCAGTTTGCCGCTTTAAGCAGCCGGAGGGTCAAGGTCGATTTTGGGTCAATGACTCGGTGGTTGGAGGGAAATTTGGCAAATTTTGAGGGGAAAAAGGGAAATTTTGAGTCAAAATGAGCAAATTTTGAGGGAAAAAGGGAAATTTTGAGGGAAAAAAGGGAAATTTTGAGGAAAATCCAAGATGGCGGCCGAGGCTCCGAGCTCCGGCGACACGCGCCACCGAAACGAACCGGCCTTTTCCTACTACTTACCCTGTTTTTATAATGTCATCTCTAAAGTAAAAAATAACATTTTGTAAGACAGTTTCAAGTCCGGAAAAATTAAAGCATGGTTACTAACAACCAAAATTTGGTTCATATTCTATTGATGAATAACAACATCCAATTACTCTTCGACAACCTCCTGAACAAGATTTACAACAATTATATGAAATACAACAATATATACACAACATAAAAATTATTGTTATTACTGTAACGTATGTGGTTATAGATAGTCTGGGTAGCTGGCTAGTATGTTTTAGCTTTTAGCTTTCATTCCTATGTCTGTATCAATTGCTCTACCTCATAGATTTTGTCACTAGCATGCCTTGTATCGCTTAACCGGTTCACAATATGTTTCTGTGATATTTATTAATTCATCACATCCAATTGTACAATGTTTTCTACATTTTCACAGCAATCAAAATCTAAGCGTACTTCTGCGTGTTGACCTGGCTGGAGGCATGTTGCATCATACTAGGTGGACAGCCCGATGATTCGACCATGCTGATGTCAGAGGTTTTCCCAGGGTTCCTGCGATACTCCCGAAAGACATCATTGGGATTCCCTTATGCCGTCCTTGTCTACATGACTCTCAGCACATAAGAGTGAGGTAATGTCTATTTTAGGCCTCTGGTACCCATTTTGCGCCGCCGATTGACGTCACTAATTAGACAATATAAAATCCTCCGAACTGCGAAATAACGGAGTCCTCCGGGAGTCTTAAGCGTGACTCGAGTGCGGTGTGTGTCGACGAGAAACGCCTTTGGAGGCGGCATCGAGGCTGGGTAACTCCAACGGGCTGTGGAAGGGCGAGCATCACTTGGGGTATTGTATCGACGGCGGCAGTGAAGAAGGTGTCGGCATGTTACAGAGAGACGGTGAGCTGTGGAGAACAACACTGGAGGTGTTGTATCTAAGAGAACAGTAACTGGCAACTTAAGTAAATTGTCTACCTTGTGATTCAAGAGAAGGTGTGCTTCGGCACCAGCAGAAGAACGGCGTTCGCCATTGGTTCTGCTAACAGAAGGTGCTACACTTGTGGAACGAGATTGGTGAAGACAACTTAGTGACGTCAGAGTCTACGGATAGGCTGCAGACAAATACCTTCGGAGCAGTATTGGGTGAAACAAGAAGACTGCCTCTACGGGTCGACGGACAAAATGGAGGTGCGTGACAGGAGTCGAACCGAAGACCTCAAGAAAGAAGACAGTGTTGCACTCAGGGTGCTGCGCAGTACATGGTGAGCATCACCACTAGGGATTGTTAAGGTTGTGCGTTATCACTATTTGAAAGACTGGTAATTGGATATATGACTGAACGTTTATTGTGATTTGAAGTCATTAATTAATGACAAACATTTTTGGTCTTTAATTGTCAGAGTTAGCGTTTCTGTGGCGCAGTAGTAATTGAGTGCGTAATAAGAGTGCTGTGAAAGCCATAGTTGATTGCTTTTTTTTTTGTAAGCTCTGTAAGCAAACAAACCAAGAACTAAATAAAACTCTTTTAATTTATAATTGTAAGACCTCTATCCTAAAGAGTTCAGAGAATTGCTCACGTTTAATTTTGCAAACTTGTAACAGTATCTTAGGTACAACATCCTTAGAACTAGAGTTCGTTAATTTTTTTTGACTGAGATACGATGAGAACACTTCTACTGTATCGCAATTATAAAGAAATCGTAGTTTGCCAGTATTTTCTAACTTCACATCATAGGGTTCTGCTTGATTACAGACGATCGTAATTTTCTCTGCTGTAATGGAACGCGTATGGGAGAAATTGGAGTGCCCCGATAAATAAAACAACTGGCAAAAAGCAAAGAAAGTCACGTTTTCCACTAACGTGTGTCTGCTACTTCCTCACTGATATTGGAAACCCATATTGTACGTCCGTGTTAAGAGGATAGTTAGTAGCCTGACCACCACACTACCAAGAACAAATGAGACTTGATACAGCGTGGGTGTGGCACGAGACCGATCGTTCTCGATATAGCAGATAACTGTTAGCATAACTACTGTTTTTTTAAACTGTGTACAAGTTCCGGTGGTCATCACGTTTACTAGTGTAAATTCAATTCGTTTAAATTGATTTGTTAACTTAGTTCTTTATTAACATTTGGAAGTTACTGTATTGCGTGAACGGCAGCAGATAAACGCTGCGTGCTGGCGGACGGTGGGTGGCACCTGTCGTTTTCTCAAAGGTCAAGGTTAGGACCAGTTTGGCGAGGTCAGGGATGTCCACGGCGCGGCTCCTTGTGGTAGGATTCACTGTATAAATAATGCGCGTGTCTATAGATGTTACACACATTATGTTGCAATTGTAACATTTCCCTGGCCGCAGCCACTGTCGAGTTGGAATGTAAGCATCTGTAATTTTACACTATGGGGTTGTCAATAGCCGTTTTTCTCCGAAAGTATGTCACACAATGGCCCCAGCCACCTTTTAAATTGTAAGACAAACTGAGAACATAAAAGAGAGAAACCTCAAAACAAATATACTGAAGCTAACACATCTGTTGTATAGGCAAATAACAAATGAAAGTAACGAATATTCAAGTTCTTAGTTTAATGCAACGATTTCTTGATCCGATATAAACATAATTTCTATAATCTGGGGGGTCCATTATAAGCAGTACGTAATCCTGTAGACTGAGAAATTTAAAATGTTCAACACTCACCAACATAGCATAGAAACTAAACCATATTGTCTAAGCGTGGGATACCGTTGAATCGAACCAGGCCATACATGACTCGTATTCTGTTGACGTAACGTCGTTTACACATAAAAAAAAAAGTGACTAACTTCACATGCCTTCGGCGTTATGAGAAATCAGATACACCGTATGTTCAACCTAGTAAAGCTTTTTGTGACACAAACCATAACCGTAGCTAGGTTTTATACGCTTCAACTTAATTCCGACGCATATAGTGCTCCCAACTCTCAGAGGATAGCTCCCGGAGTTCACAATGTAACGCCAGCAAAACACGGCCGTTAACCATTTAAGTGTATACACAGATAAACTAACAAACACATGCTTCTCAAGACGTATAATATAAAACCGACTGACAATAAGGCACACAAGAGCCATCTGTACAGTATCGTAGTTCAAATAAGTAGCTCTCAGCCAATAGCAGTTAACCAGGAACCACGACAAGCCGACCAGCCGCTAGATTTTTTTTTGTGCTTAATAACCAACAGCTGGGCAGCCCACGACCAACAGGGAATCGAACCCGTGGCACTTGGCTCAGCGGCCAGGCACGCTAACCACTGAGCCAAGCGATCGGACCCAGCCGCCAGAAATCTGCACCAACACAAAGCTATGAAAATAAAAAGTCAGGCAGACAACTTGCGAGAGATAAACAGATAATACCAACAGCAAAAACAAGAAATACAAGACCAAAAAACTACAGACGACACTGTAAACACGAGACGAACCGTCTTAATTAAAAGTTCTATCTTGTATTTATTTTAATTATAAAACAATAAAAGTAGCCTACATAAACAATGTCGTTTTTGTACGTTTAAATCACTGACAGACGCTAAGTATTTACAATTTATATTTAACTTCTAACTAGTTTATTTATACGTGTAATAACATGATTGTTATACATGTTTATCACATACTCTGTTAGTAAATAAGCTCAGGATTCCAACATAAATTTCACTCTCCTGAGACAACCCTTCTCGCGTTTATATATTGTAGTCGTTTTTTTTTCTTGTACTTTTTTTTGTACAGTTGATGTTATCTGTTAGTCTCTCGCATATTGTCTGCCTGATTTATTTAATGTTGGTTCTGCCTTCTAGTGGCGGGTCGAGTTATCCTGGTTAATTGCTGATGGCTCAGAGCTTCCTCGTGTTTGAACTGTAAGGTACTGTAGTCCGTGTGCCAGCTACTTTTTAAGGTGAAAATGGGGGGAATTGGTTAAACTTGTAGGACTTGATCATTGGCTCACATAGAACATAAAAATAGGTGATAGCCATCTGGCAGATGTAGCTATACAGTATGGCGGCCATTCAAAATGGCGACTTGACTGCATTTTTAAAAACGCAATATCTCAACAACCGTTTGTCCGATTTTAATAAAAAAATTTCAGGCGACAGATATTTTAAATACCTAACTTTTACGCCAGTGTTATAATTTCCGTATCTCTTATCGTAAAAATTAAAAAACCTATTTTTTATATTTTTCCCCCAAAAGTTTTCGTTCTTTTCTCGAAATCGGCTTGAAATATGTTATATTTTGTTCTGTAATAAAATGTTCTTTACTTTATTAGCTTTCCAACGATACCATATGAAAGCCATTTGCCATTAAGAATAACAGCACAGGCTCTGCAAAAGCTCTCAGAGCATGGATGGACCAGTAATATAGTAGCCTAGTCCCTCTGACAGCAAACTTAAAGGTTTCAGTTTATACACATGAGACAGAAATAATGTGAAATTTATGTTAAGAAAGCATGTAATACACATCTGTAACATTCGCTTTGTAATATGATGGCTGCAGAGAATAGGAGGTTTAGTATAAAAGTTCAAGGCAGGATCTAATTGTTATGCATACCCAAAGTTACAAATATCAGTACGTGGAACTGAAGAAGCCAGCGTGAAAGAACTAACTGTAGAAATCCCCGTTACAAACATTATTTGTAAGAAAGTTCTTACTTAACATAATCATTAGGATAATTGTAGCATTTAGCTAATTAATGTACCTTTTCATCACACAGATATTTTCCCAATATTATGCATTAACATCGGAAGATTCACTGTCATATTCATCATCACTTTGGCTGTAATTGAATTTTAATGCTGTGTTTCTTGATTCTTGACAACCTTTACACTTACAACTTGTAGAGCATCTAAGTTTGTTCACTACACAAGTACAAGTAGGCAGTTCACATCTACTCTTTGAACAGTTACAACTTAAAAGCTGTAATACATTGTCAGGCGCAGCAGGTCCTGTCATCCACTGGATGCATATAGTTCCTTCGTTGTTTTTAACCCAGCCATGTCCAATGGGATCTGGTATATCCGGGAAGTTATGAAGGCTACGTCTCCAAATTCCAGCTTGATAGTTGGCACGAGCTGTATGTTCATACAAAGTGTCCTTGCATGGTGGTAAAAGACAACTATCGACTTGACCTTTCTTTTTGTTAAATAGATGGAACCGCATCTCATTCACATTTTCAATCTTTGTGTGTTTGGAGTACATTTCACAGTCATGTCCTATTTTCTTGAATGTAGCCACAAACTTATTACTTTCTAACAGTTTCTTAACACCTTTTATCTTACCTTGTCCAGAAAAAGCAGATAGAGTGTCACAACCAGACCAACTGTGAAAACCTATAATAGCTGAGGAAACTTCTGGACCCAAGGTAGTAGGAATCTTAGAAACATCAACAATCCTAATATTGTTCTTATCCCCTGACAATGTTCAACTTTTCTTTGATAAAGCTTATGAGGCCAATAGCTAAAATAAGTACATCTGTATCATTCGAAACACAAAAAACTGTTGAATAGAAAGAACTTGCGTGATTTGCATGTAAGATAATGCGTGTATCTGCTTCTTCGTGTGATGAAGCTAGGTCTTCTATAAGTTGAGAGCCCTCAGCTGTAATCTTGACACATTTGGGTGGGTTAATTTCCAAGTGGTGTAAGTCACAAAAAATCGAAAATGGACTTACACCACTACAGAATTGCCTGCAATGAGGTCTACATACTTACCAAATGGTGTGCGTCCTAGTCCACTATATTTTTCCATTGCATTACATATTAAATAACATAATCCCTAAAGTTTAATACAGATACAAACTTCAAATTCTCTCTCCTGAAATATTTACATTTTGGACTTACACCACTTGGAAACTAACCCACCCATTTGTCTTCAATTGTAACAAAAATTACCTTGCTACTGATTAGTTTTCTTCGATTTTCTTCTTGCCAACTTTCAACCAAAAATTTTGCTAGCTTGCTCTTGCTTTCACTGTTCCTCAGAAGCCTCCTCCAGTTAATTACTTTGTGACCACCTTTAATGTTATTGAAGTGTTTCCCTTCTTCTGATCCCCTGTGGAAGCGCTCCGGTGTTTGAATATAATTTTTTCGATACACATCAAAAACTATGTCTATTATTTCACCTTTGCTACCATAGTGCAAAGCGAGAAGGAGAACAAATTTTGACAATTCATCGAACGTTTTGTATTCTCCATGTAATTTTTGCAGTAGCTCCATGGCATCTATAATACAAGCAGATTTATCTGCATGCGGATCTACCAATGTGGTCAAGTTTTCCAAATAATGTGCTAAAGATGCCTTATTTGTCTTTCTCACTGATCCATCTGGATTTGCTATATTCCAAGGTAGTGGACCTAGTGGATGATATAATGTCTTACGCATATCAAGTGATTTGCTTTCTGCTATAAAAAGAATTGTTCCAAATAGTTTTCGGTCACACTCAAGTACCACCTCCTTATTACAAGTTTTACTTTTGACTTTTTTTGAGGAACTAATTTCAATGATGTTTTCTTGATAGGATCATAAAAATTTATCCCCTTTTCCAAACGGTTCCTCTGAAAATTTATGTATGCTTCCTGACCTTTATCTCTTGCATTTAATAGGTCAGTAGCCACATCATAAAACACTGCAACACTTGTAGACAAGTTAACTATATCTGATGGACTGTTGTCAAAAGGGTTAGTCAATTCAGTACTGATCAATTTAACCAAAGAAGATACATCTTTTTCGTCTTTCAAAATGCGAGAAGCCTGAAGATCTGGATAATAATATTTCTGTTTGGAAAATGACACAATACTGCGGAGATTTCGCAAAGCTGATGCTCTATATTCTGCATTTACATAGTAACGCGATACTGCAGTTGTGTTGAGACTAAATCCACGAGTCCCTCCTGCCGTCTGTGTGTCCTTATTAACTGTAACTTCTAGGGCTTGGTCAACAGGCAATATTCCAAAAGGGTTTGTATTGTGTAGTTGTACAGAGAATCCACCATTCAAGAAGTGTTCATAAATTTCAGGACTCCTTTCTTGCAATGTGGTCATTTCTGCTAAGTGAAACGACAGATAACGAGCATATTTCACCTTTTCCAGAGCAAAACACCAAGGGATCATCATTTCCATACACTGCTGGTATAGAAACCAGTGTCCTTCTCTATTGGCCCTGACAAATCCTAGCATAATTTCAATAAGGTGAATATACATCATCCAAAACGAAGACTGTGGTCCATTTTCTCTCTGAAGGAATGACACATACTTTTCATAGTTTTCTAAAGCATTAATGACGACAGGGTTTTCAACCACAGTACTTAAACTTTCATGGTCTGTGTTATTCTCTAATGCCCATTCTTGGAAACCATTCCATATAACACACATGCATGCTTCATACATTAGTTTGTGGAAGCGAATAGCTCAATCATAATGTTTACCCTATAGTAATTTATGAATAGAACCTTCAGCAACAACTCCTGATTCAACTGCTAGATCTCTCAAACCAAACCCTCCAAATAATTTACCAACTATTGACAGCAGGGCACAAATTATATGGAAACTGCCCATTACTTGGATAATACCATGGTAATCTAGAGGATGATTCCAAATTTTATCTGTCAATTTTGAGTATATAGCTTGGTCTGCCACTACAGGTACATGGTCAAGGGAAAGGTATGACATTATACTTGAACTGGTTCTTAGTATCTCTTGGATTGTGGACAATGCTGTGGCTGGTGAGTTGATAGTCGGAAGGTAGCACAAATTGTCATGTGTTACTGCCATATCATCCGTAATTAAAATGTTGAATCCAGTCCAAGGGCTTGTTTTTTGCACTTTAATTAATATCAGACAGTCGTGTCAATACCCATAGGTAGTTCTTTTTCTTAGCTTCAAGAAAGGCCTGAGTGCACGATTCAGTTAAAGCTGTGGTTATAATGGCAGGAGGACCAACTCTTTTAACTATCGTGTATGTTGGAAGAGGCTGTTCAGTTGCATCAAATTTTTTAACTTTTTCCTTCTTACCTGCTGCATTCTCATGTCTCAATGCTGGTCCAGGTGTGCAAGTGAGGCACTGTGGCTGAACTACTATTGCATTGACACGATGGGATGTTCCTGCTCCACTGAGTGTTTCTTCTCGTCTGTCAATGTTATCAAATGCAAGTACTACAGGCGTTAAATCTAGCACACTTGATAGTAGTGGCACCGTACATTCTGTAACACTTTGTTGCTTCTCAAAGTATAATGCAGTGTCAGTTTCTTGTAATTTTGTGTAGCTGCAGCCATGCCCTAATTGATTTGCCAATTTGATTAATTCTGTGTTTCCTGTAAGCGATTTGATAGTCCACGGGAATAGAACATGCTTTGGTGTGACTACTTTTCCGAGGCATACTCCCTAAATAATATCCTGGCCAGTAGACCATGTCAGTATTTCTTGGCGAGCTGTAGAAGCACCAAAAATTTCTGTCAAGAAAGTCGTCAAAAGATCAGGACATTGAAAACTATCAAAAGTTAACATACATCGATCTGGTGGCCATACTTGGTACTCAGAGCTTGTACTTTGTATTTCATTCCTCAGAATGACAGCTGCACGTGAAATTTCTTCTTGTTTGTTTAACCCTTTCTCGTATATTGCTAATTTATTTTGCATCTTTAAGAAATCAATTGCTAAAGCTGCGAAGTTGTAGCTTTCTGGATATACATATACTCGGTTATCAACAGACAGGAAATGTATGGTGGTGGAAAATTTAGTCTCAATTTGGTAGCGTGGCTTCTTTTTGGAAGACTCTAATATATTTTCATCTTCAATGCCACCGATACTCATGAATTCCTTTAGTTTAGTCAAAAGAAACAATGCGAGGATTACTTAATAAATCTAATCTAATAAAACTGAATAGCTTTTCATACACAAAATTTTTGGGTTTATATGTTGATTGTCATCTGAATTGGAAAACACATATTTAATATATCATTCCAAAACTGAGCTCTGCATGTTTCGTTCTACGTAATGAATCAGTAATACTAAACAAAGATTCGGTGTTGACTGTACACTTTGCATATTTTCACTCTATTATGACTTATGGCATCCAGTTTTGTGGTAACTCCTCTGACAGAAATAATGTTTTCCGTATGCAGAAAAGAGCTGTAAGAATAATTCACAGGAGAAAACAGACTGAATCCTGTAGACCCCTTTTTAAAAGTTCCAAAATAATGACCTTAGCTTGTGAATATGTTTACTCATTGCTGACATTCATTTCCAAAAATCAGAAGTTGTTCCACACAAATGAACGTTTTCATAACCATAACACTAGAAGTAAAAACCTTTTACACATGCCTCTTGTCAACTTGACCTTACAGCAAAAAAGTACTTCATACACAGCTTGCAAGTTATTCAACAAACTCCCCAGCCACCTGCAAGATGCATGTTTAGCTAACACAAAAATATTCAAAAAACACCTTAAATATTTCTTGATCACTAATGCTTTTTACACAGTCGATGAGTATTTGAGTGGATCTATGACAGTGTAGATACTTATTTAAGATATTTATTCTGGGTTAAGATTCTGTTTCTTCGCTTGCTCTTTTCTTTTCTTTTACATGTGGAGACTATGAAGTATGCTGACGTGAGCCTACGTGCGAACCTGAACCGACAAGAATTGTTGAATTTCGCTCTTTTAGTGTATAATTTTAAATGTATAACTTATGCCATTTATTAATTTGATTGTATATTGTAAATATGACTTGTCCGATATCTTTGTGCAAAGATGTACACAAAAAGAGATCCAAGGATGCAATAAACTAAATCTAAATCTAAATAAGCAGATTTTTCTATCTGCATGTAAAAGTCTGTGGTTTTGAGGGATGACTTAACTGGCCTAACTCTTGTATACACTTTATAACAGGAAGCATGGTAGTGGGCTTCTGCGGCGACAATATCTCGGGAGGTGAATGACAAAATTGTCTGATCCATTCTTTCAATAGCAATTTTTCTTAATGTGCTATCAGTTCTGAGGTCGATTGCTTGTGTTAACGGTTCCCTTGTTTGTGTTCTTTTTTATATTTTTATTCGTTATCACAAAATGACGTGGCTGGGATCAGGGGAATGTCTGTTTACGGTTTCTTTGTAACTAATAATACGGAAAGTTTTAAGAATGGGCGCCAGCTAGCCGAATGACTCGGGCTAACACGAGACTCTTACTCAAAAGATGTTGTAATACTTGGGTGTGAGAACGAGGCGAGCCCCATCCCGTAATGACCTGTCAGATAAAATAATAAATTAGTTATTAACGTTTTACGATGACACGTGTTGCAGAGCGGGGTACCCTACATTCACAAGTCAGACTTCTGGAGAAATAACACTGCGTTTATTAGCACTCAAAAGATGAAAGAAAAATAACGTTAGCAACTTAAAGCGGGCACAGGCCTGAGGCCGCCTGCTAACCTACACTGAACAAAATGCACGTGGCTCGGTGCGAAATAATAAGAGAGAGAAAGTTAAAGTGTGGCGGCTGAGTCTCCCACACGCAAACGACGTATCTCGGGGGCACAGAAATACGAGAAAGAAAGTTCCGGTGATTATATTAAGACTATTGAGTTGCCTAGGTGATTAGAGCAACAAGTTGAGGTCCCCCGAGACCGCGAGACTCACGACGCGCACGTCCGTTCTTATGGCCCGCTGGAAGAAGACTGTCTTTTCCACCGCCTTCCGCTCGGCAGGTTGGCTGGCCAGAAGGCGGGGGAGGGAAACCGAAATTTCCCTAAGTGAAGGATGAAATAATCACAATATGATTGACACATAATTTTTACATTAAATTTACGGCGTCTACTGTTCAATGTCCGCTGAAAATAAACATACATATTTCCCTTCGACAATATTATTACACTGAAACATCAAACACTCGCGTGAAGCTCTATATATTGTTTACCACTACGCCTAGGCACTATGACGTCTTTATGGTTTGGGTTAGTTATGAGATGTTTAGTCGACTGCTCTGCCGCTGGCCGAGAGCGAGAGTGAGTGAGTGTTTGCTTGGTGTTGACGGGGTCACACTTCGCTGCACTAATGTAGTGCCGTAGCGCCTGTCTGTTAATGATATGGCCGCTCACCTACCTTGACATGGCGAGGCCTAAAATTCTGACGCCTTACCGACGTCAAACGCCCCCTCCTTCAGAGCTGCTTTCTGCCGAGCCTAGTCCTAGTAGCAGTGTCGGACCCGGGGTCGTGGCCGCAAGTGGTGGTGGTGACCGCTGATGTTACACCGTCGGCATGCTGCTTCCGCTCGTACCTGCTTGGCCAGCGGCTCTTAGGCGCAACACGTCCACCTTGGTGGGCGGCGTCGCCGTCTGGACTTCTGCTTCCGCTCGTCCTCCCCTGTGTTGTGGAACCACGTGACAGCATCATGGGGGTCTGCAATCGCGCTCGCAAATGGGCATGTGTGTCGCGGCGATGCAGTACTCGCAGTGAGCTGTTCGTGGGCCTCATCTCCACTGGTGTGCAGCTCGGTGACGGTTGGCTGCGGTATTGTATGGGTGTGGCGCATCATGACGCCAAGAGCCTGGAACGGTGGTACCGTCAGCTCCGGTGGCGGTGGCCACGGGGTCGTCTGACGTGTTGCTTCCCCCTCGTGTGTCGCCGCGGAAGGTGTGTGCCCTTGCTCCGGGGAAGAGGGTGACAAGCGGCGTGACTCCGTACACAGCTGGGTGTGTGACGTACACCTTTTTTCCGGCCTCGTCCAGGGTGGTTGGTATTTTTGGGTTGTACCTCCGCTGATGCCCTGTCGGCTTCCGGGGGCCGGGCGTCCGCGAAGTGTTACGCCAATCCTTCCCCGCTGGTGTACAGTCTTCGACTTCCATCTCCTCGTGTGCCGCAGGGTTTACAACTGGGCTTCGTGCCCTTGTTGCTCGCGCGTCAGGCTCCAGGGCGCTCAGCTGTTTGCTCTGCATTCTGTCACACTCTTGCGCATCGCTCTGTCGTCGTGCCTTCAGGATCTGTTTGCTGGGCTCTGTTGAGGGCAGCGAAGTACTCACGTCTTCGTTCATTTCCGGTTGTATCTTCTAGGGTGCGATTCCTCCGTCGGTGAGTCGGAGCTCATCACGGTGAACCTTCCGCGTGCGTCTAGCTCCAGTGCGCACGATGTAGACACTGTCTCCTAGCATGGTCATGATACGTTGAAGTCCGCTCCATTTGGCCGCTAGGCCAGCACAGAAGTTTTTATTTGCGGTGGATTGGGGGTGCTCCTTAACATACACATCATCGCCGGGATGTAAGTCCTGCGGTTGGCGCTTAGGGTGGGTGTGCATCTGTTTACGTAGTTTTCCTGGTTTTTCCTCGCCTCACGCCGCATTTCACGTCTCGCCTGGCTGTGGTCCACCTCGGTCTCTGGTTCGACCCTCGGGCAGCTCATTTCTCCCGGTCGTGCCAGGTTCTTTCCTTGGAGTACCTCGGCTGGTGACATGCCTGTTGCCTCGTTCGCGCGTGTGTGTAGGCAAAATTGGGCGGCGGGTAGGTGATGAGGCCAACTGGTGTGGTCGTCGCCTACACGCATGAGCAGTTGCACCTTAAGTTCCTGGTTCCTTCTCTCCATTGGGTTAGCCCTAGGGTGATAGACGGCTGTTGTGAAGTGTTGCACCTTCCATTTTTCGCACGCGCTTCTCCATCGTTATCCGGTGAATTGCGTCCCATTGTCCGACAGCAGCACTCTGGGGAAACCCCAACATGGGAAAAATTCTGTTTCCAGGGCTTGTGCTACTACATGGGTGCGTGCGCAACTCACAGTGTACGCCTCCACCCAACGTGAGAATAAGTCCGTGACCACTACGATAAACCGTTTCCCTTGCGCGCTGTGCGGGTAGGGGCCCATTAGATCTAGGGCGACGGTATCAAATGGTTCAGTGGGTAACCTTGGTTGTTGTTGTTGTTGTTGGCCGTCTGGGCGATGGGATTTGAATGTGTTACAGATTTTGCAGTTACGTACAAACAGACGCGTGTCCCTCCCTATTCCGGGCCAATGGTATTGCCATGCGATGTTTCTGCGCGTTTGTTCCACGCCCGGGTGTCCGGCCAGATGATCGGCGTGTGCGTATCTAGTCAGGCGCTGTCGAGCTGCCTCTGGCACGTAAACCTTCCATTTCCTCCCCTTTCCACCAGGCAATGTCTCTAACGTGTCATCAACCACCCTGTAGTTATGCAGCGTTCGTTCACCGCATGCCCTTATGCGTTCCTGCATGAAAACATCAGTGTCTTGTGCGATGCGTACCTGCATGTACAGTTGTGCTGCACTTAATTGCTCGCTGGAATTGTTCTTCATGCTTAACTGATTGAGTCTAGGGATCTGGTGTTCGTCACTGAATGTCACTGTGTTCTGCGGGGGTAACATGTCCTCCCATTCGTCCGGGTCGTTCGTGCACACTTCCGCTCCTGGTGCGCGTGACAATGCGTCCGCTAGCTGGTTTTCTTTGTCTGGAACATGTTCCACGGCAAAGTCGAAACCTTGGATTAACATGGACCACCTGGTGAGTTTGCTGCGATATTCATGCATCTGGTTGAGCCATACTAGACTGCAGTTATCTGTTCTTAATGTGAACCGTTGGTATTCCAGATAGTGTTTGTATTTCTTAAATGCCCACGTGATTGCCAAACACTCGCGTTCGTTTACATCGTATCGGCGTTCGACCGTCCCTAACTTCGCACTGCCGTAGTCAATGATGCAACGTTCGCTCATGTCATATAACTGGTACACAACCGCGCCAATGCCGTCCTGGCTCGCGTCAGTCTGCACGTACAAGTGGCGTGTGGGGTTGTAATGGGAACGTTGGCGACATGATTGATACTGTTTTTTATGGCTTTGAATGCGTTTTCTGCGGCTTCTGTCCTACGGTATTTCTGCTGTGTTGATAGTAGTTCTGTAAGTGGTGCCGTGATTGTTGCAAAATTTTCGATATATTGTCTGAGCCAATGTATAAGTCCGAAAAACTTCCTGAGTTGTTTCCGGGTGACCGGTGTCGGCCAGTCATCTATCAGGCGCAGATGTTCATCACTAGGCCGGTTGCCTTGTTCGTTTACTATGTGTCCTAAGAAGTCAAGTTCGGTTTTACCTATGTGACACTTGTGATTTGCACACGTGAGGTTAGCAACTGCGAAACATTCTAATACTAGGTCCAGATGGTGTATGTGCTCTTCCTAGCTGTTTGACCAAATGACTACATCGTCTAAGTATGCGGTAGCAAACCTTCCAATAAATCCATCCAGGACGTGTACCATCATAGCCTGGAAGGTAGCGGGTGCGCACTTTAGGCCGAACAGCATTGCACAAAACTGGTATCTATTACCGTCTGGTGTAGTGAAAGCGGTCTTCGCACGATCAGCTGGCAGCACAGGAACTTGCCAGTATCCCGACCTAAGGTCGAACGAGGACATTACTTTTGCGGAACCTAATAAGCTGAGGGCACTGTTTACGTTAATAACTGGTGCTGCTGATGATTTAGTGATTTGATTGACAGGTCTCAGATCTACGCAGAAGCGCCAAGTTCCATCTTTTTAGGGGCTAAGGTAATAGCAGAATTATAGTTACTCTCAGAAGGTTCCATTACACCATCAGCTAACATTTCATTAACCTGTTACTCGATGATGCGACGCTGCGGCTGCTGGTAGTCTCTGGGTGGCGTGTAGACTGGGTCGTCGTGTATGGTTAGTATCCGATGCACAGCGATGGAAGTGCGATGCAGAGTGTCACCTGCGGCGAATACCTCCCTCCATTTGTCGAGGATGCTTTGTACTGCGGCCTGGTGTTCCGGCGGAACAGTGTGATCGAAGTCGATGAGGTTCACAGGTGGTGTTACTACTGTTTGGTGATATCCAAGATGATATGCCGTTTTGCGTTGTTGTTTCCCGAAATGCACACGGTTTCGAGATAGCTCAATGACAGCTTGTTGATCGATCAGACAGTCGCGTCTTGCGTGGGAGTTGCACTGAGTGTTCACATGTTTGCAAATTGTTGAAAGGTGAAAAACTCTCCTTAATGAAATTATGTGAGGCGGCCGTATCAATTAAGGAGACTGTCTCTTTCCCGTTCACTGTCACTGCGATGCGTAGTAAATTGTTGTAATTTTGACGGGGATGAAATATTTGACCTAACTGTGGTTCTATTTTACTGGTGTTTTTAGGTTGGTCACTATTGTCACTTGCCTGGTTTTCTGGTGAGTTCCGTCTGTCGGGAGTTATGGCTGGGGGTCTCCCTACCCCGAGTGGTCGTTTCCCGCATTGTTTTCCCTCCACATGCCAGTGGTATTGGCTGCCTGGGCAGAACCGACAGGGCCTTTTTGGAGGTGGTCGCTGTGATGGATTGGTAGCTCCCGGGTTTGACGATGTGGAGTTGCCAGCATTGCCCTGGTGTGTGTTTACCGTTGGGCTGTGCTGTGTTTTCGCCATCCCCATCCTCTCCACCGGGGCTTCCATTCTGCGTACGTCACGCCTGTATGTGGGGTTGGTAGCCTGTGGGTGCTGATTGGTTTCGGCTATGTCACGTGCAACTACTGCAGCGACTCGTATGAAGCTCTCTAGGTCATGATGTATAGCTGGTCGGAGTACGGGGCGGTACTCTGGCTGCACCGTCTGCAGGACTGCTTCCAGCACGTCCGTGGTGACGTCATCGGGGTAGAACCATGTTACCAGGTTGATCTTGCGGCGGATGAACATCTCTAGGTCTTCGTGTGGTCGTTGTTGTTTTGTAAAGAGGTTGAGCTGAGTCTGAAGCGCAGTTAGTGTGTTGGTGTAGCGGGTTGAGAACTTGGTCACAAACTGTTCCCAAGTCATATTGTAGTCAGTCACTGTCTGCCACCACAATCGTGCAGCTCCTTCCAGCTATGCGCCGACAAGGCTTGGCCACTCTTGTTCGGCTACGCCATAGTGCTGTAGATGCTCGACGCACGCCTTGACAAAAGCTCGGGGGTCTTCAGTTCCCCGTCCTGCGAAGGTTGGTAGAGTTTGAAATTTCGCCGGTGTCCTGGTGTAATGACACACGGCAGCTGGTTGTTCCAGTGTAGTCACAGGTATGGTGCTGTTGATCGACCTTGGTCGTGATAATTGCAGTACGTTCGGTGTCACCGGTCCCACTTCCTTTCGCCGCACTGGCTCGCTCCGCTGTGATGTTCTCGATACAATCTCTGCACTGGTAATACCCTCTGCGGAAAAGTCCCCATTCCTCCGTGGTCATGCAGCTGATGTGACACTGTCGTTGACACTCGCGGCACCGTGTTCTCTCCCCATGTGGTGATTCACAGTTCGGAAAGTCGCACATTTTCTCCTGTACTGCATGACACGTTTTCTCGGCCAGTTGTTTCGCCGGTTGCGCCATCCCTTCTTCAACCCTGCACTGTTCGCATGTGAACTGTCCCGTCCTCAATTGGATTTGTTCTGCTATGCAAAGTGTCGTGCTCGGTACCGAACGGTCACATAGGGTGCAAGCAGCCATGTCACGCCCTGCAACACCCTGCGGTGACCTTCGGGGTTTCGTATCGATCGGTCGGGTATAGCAGCGATGCGGCATTGATGATGTCATCTGCCGTGAGCAATTACAAATGTTCGTAGGTGGCTCGTATTTCACGAATGGGTCGTCCTGAGTCACTCGGTGGCACCAATTGCACAGCGCCAGAGTCCATGTATCCATCGCGGTTGTAACAGCGTTGCGCGGTTGCCGATGCGGTAGCCCAGCGCGGTTGCGCGGTTATCTTCGCGGGGAAGCGTCCCTCACCGCTCGCGTGTGCCACGGCGGCCGGTGGCTGGTCGGTCGCCCGGTATGCTGTGTTTACTCCTGGGGTGGTGTTGTCGAATGGATGGTGTCTCGTGGCCGACTGCGCGCGCTTCGGTTCCCCTCGGTTCGGCCCGATGTCGCTCGGGTGGGGTGGTAAAGCGGAGCACGTCCTTGCAATGTTTCCTAGGGGGGTAGTGGCGATTGCTGTCCCTTTGTCCGCGTGGGTGGTGCGCAGTATGGCTGCTTCTCTCTCTCTTCCTCCACTCGCTTGCCACGTGCTACGCAATGGCGGCAGTTCTTTCCCTCGCCTTTATCGCAAATGTCGTGGCGTCGTTTACCATTGTTTGCACTCGCCTTTAGTTGCGGCGCCAATTAGACGTGGCTGGGATCACGGGAATGTCTGTTTACGGTTTCTTTGTAACTAATAGTACGGAAAGTTTTAAGAATGGGCGCCAGCTAGCCGAATGACTCGGGCTAACACGAGACTCTTACTCAAAAGATGTTGTAATACTTGGGTGTAAGAACGAGGCGAGCCCCATCCCGTGATGACCTGTCAGATAAAATAATAAATTAGTTATTAACGTTTTACGATGACACGTGTTGCAGAGCGGGGTACCCTACATTCACAAGTCAGACTTCTGGAGAAATAACACTGCGTTTATTAGCACTCAAAAGACGAAAGAAAAATTATGTTAGCAACTTAAAGCGGGCACAGGCCTAAGGCCGCCTGCTAGCCTACACTGAACAAAATGCACGTGGCTCGGTGCGAAATAATAAGAGAGAGAAAGTTAAAGTGTGGCGGCTGAGTCTCCCACACGCAAACGACGTATCTCGGGGGCACAGAAATACGAGAAAGAAAGTTCCGGTCATTACATTAAGACTATTGAGTTACCTAGGGGATTAGAGCAACAATTTGAGGTCCCCCGAGACTGCGACACTCACGACGCGCACGTCCGTTCTTATGGCCCGCTAGAAGAAGACTGTCTTTTCCACCGCTTTCCGCTCGGCAGGTAGGCTGGTCAGAAGGCGGGGAGGGAAACCGAAATTTCCCTAAGTGAAGGATGAAATAATCACAATATGATTGACACATAATTTTTACATAAAATTTACGGTATCTACTGTTCAATGTCCGCTGAAAATAAACATACACATTTCCCTTCGACAATATTATTACACTGAAACATCAAACACTCGTGTGAAGCACTATGTATTGTTTACCACTACGCCTAGGCACTATGACGTCTTTATGGTTTGGGTTAGTTATGAGATGTTTAGTCGACTGCTCTGCCGCTGGCCGAGAGCGAGAGTGAGAGAGTGTTTGCTCGGTGTTGACGGGGTCACACTTCGCTGCAATAATGTAGCGCTGTGGCGCCTGTCTGTTAATGATATGGCCGCTCACATACCTTGACATGACGAGGCATAAAAGGCTGATGCCTTACCGACATCAAAAAAATGAATACTGGTTCGTAAGTTCGACTTTGAGTAGAACTGCGACTTCAAGATGGCATCACTTTCCTGACGCCCTCATTTGTAGCTTGCTTTGAAGATTGTTCCCAATTATTTGTTTATCCCTTCTTAATATTTTCCAATGATTTCTTCGTGGTAAAACAAGATCTGCAGCTTCTGTGGTAGTAAATTGTTGATGTCACGTCTTTGGGAGTAGCTTCTGAAATCGACAGGATAGTTTTGAATTGTGTAATAATTGCAGCTTCGTGTAATGTTAACCATAAACTGTAGTCTTCCAGCGATGTTATCTCATTAGGTAAGGAATCAACACAACATATAACACACTTAACACACTCTAATCTAGGTTTCTTGGTACCGTCACTGGCAGTAGACATTTTGTCAGTAGATGACGCTCATTAATCCATGTTATAATTAATCATTCTCACAGCATCTTACAATGATGAATATACCTGTAAGCATAAGAAAAAGGTAACATGTAAGCTAGAAAAAGTTTTAAACTTTACATAAAATAATATAATGAACAAAACAAGAATCATAAAATCTGTCATACATGACTAAACCTTTCAATTTTACAATATTGTTACAAGTTTGAGAAATAAACTTTATATATGTGGGCAATTCCCATGAGTTCTTTAGGATAGAGTTCTTATAATTATAAATAAAAGAGTTAAATTAAGTACTTGATTTAATAATTCACAAAGCTACGAAATACACAAAACAGTAACAACTTATAACTCTCACAACACAATTAGTTATGCACACAATTACTACTGTGTCACAGACACGTTAATTAACTTTGCCAATTAAAGCACAAAAATGTCTACCATCAATTAACCAAACAGTACAAATCACAATAAAATTCAATCATATACAGTCTTTCAAGTAGTGACAGTGTACAACCTTAATAGTCCACCGTGGTGATAAATCATCGTGTGCTGCGCAGCACTCCGCGTGCACCGCTGTCTTCACTCTTGAGGTCTTCAGTTCGACTCCCGTCGCGTACCTCCTTCTTCGCCCGTCAGCCCGCCGCAGCAGTCCTCTTGGTCCGCCAAACACTGCTCCGAAGGTAGCCGCCTGCCGCCTCACAGTAGACTCTGACGTCACCAAAATGTCTTCACCATTCTATCTCCACAACCTTAGCACCTTCCTCTAGCACTACCAATAGCGAACTCTCTCCCAATGTGCCGATTCTGCGGTTTTATACTCCTCAAAACAGTCGGGGAATAACCGCATTACAGGAGTCTAAAATTAGATTCTTCATCGTGATTCGGACGAGATTCGAGTCACGTAGGCCGCTTCGCAAGGCAAAAACGCAGTTGGGACAGGTATCTATGACGTAGTTTCGGCGGGATTCCCACTATGATACACTCGGGCTTTTAGTCATTGGCCAGACCTCAAGGTGTTTCGACATAGGCCACATCCAGACCGTCCTCAGAAACAAAGCATGCAACACTGCCCCCTCCTTAAGTCTGTTCGTCCCGAACAGACACAACAGCCTCAGGTCCATCGTAGAGGGCTAATCTGTCGATGTGTACAACTTTACGTCCTTTAGCCCGAGAGCCTCGACGAACAATCCGAAACACAACATCATTGATCTCCTTCACTATTTCATAAGAGCCTTCCCAATTCTTCTGCAGCTTGGGACAATACACTTTCTTTCTCTGAGGGTTGTACAATCACACTAGTTGACCTTCTTGAAATGTTTCATCTGGTGCATTCCTATCGTAGCGAGTATTTCATCCTGTCGGTGTTGATCCTAAGTTGTCGCCGGGCAAAGCTGTGAGTGTGAACCAACTTGCGATGTAACTCGCTGGCATACACTTGAGATGCAATCTGGTCTTCCTCCGCCGGTCGTCTGAACATCAGGTCGCTCAGGAGATGGAGCTTTCTTCCAAACAGCATTCTTGACGGTGTCACCTTAGTTACTTCTTGAATGGCAGAGCGGTATGCTAGAAGAAACAGCAGTACTTTGGAGTCCCAATCCTTTTGATTATCAGATACAAAGTTGGATAGGTACTGCTCCAGGGTGCGATTTAGGCGTTCGACCATTCCATCAGACTGTGGATGTAGCGGAGTGGTTGGGGTCTTATTTATACCCATTATCTTCATCACTTCTTGGAAAAGGGTCGCTTCGAAATTCAGCCCTTGGTCCGAAAGAAGCTCAAATGGCACCCCGAACCTTGAGAACACATGTTCGACCAGTGCATCAGCCACTGTGCTGGCTTCTTGATTTGGTATGGGAAGAACCTCTGGCCATTTGGTGAAGTAGTCCTGCACCACCAGCAAGTACCGATTGTTTCTCTCGGTTATTGGCCAGGGATCCAAGATGTCAACCGCCATTCTCTCGAACAGGGTACCAACATTGTACTTCTGGAGACGACCTCGGCCTCTGACCCTCGGATTTTTCTTTGCGGCACAGTCGTCACACATTCGGCACCATCTGTCGACATCTTCACGGTAATGAAGCCAGTAAAATCTCTCTCGAACCTTGTTAAGTGTCTTATTAATGCCGAAATGACCGCCTGACACAGAATTATGGATCTCCTTCGGTACATCTGGGACCTTGTTCTCTGGGAGGACCAACTGTATGTGTTCATGCCTGCCATTCGCACTCTCCCGATTCCGGTAGAGGACACTATTCTTCAGAACAAGTGAATTCCACTGTGCCCAATATGCCTTAGTTGTAGCACTCTTTTCAGATAGCTCCTGCCATTCTGGCCGGTGGTCCTGCTCTTTCCAATCCAGTATTGGGCACAAGTCTGGGTCAATTTGTTGTTCTTCTCTTATCTTGTCGTCAGTCCAGGAGAACTTACTATCGGCTGTTGTTGCCTGAAGCCTTGTTGTTCTAACATACCGCACTTCTCCGCTTTTCTCCTCTTGCCGTTCGCAATGGCGACAATTGTCGTCACAAGGCCTGCGGGATAATGCATCTGCATTATTATGGGAACGACCAGCACAGTGTTGTATATCATAGTTGTATTCTTGATGGTGTTGTATCCATCGAGCTATTTGTCCTTCGGGATTCTTAAAGTTCAGTAGCCAGCATAGAGCAGCATGATCTGTTCGCAAAGTTAAGTGTCTGCCATATAAATAATGGTGGAAATGTGATATGGACTTCACCATTGCCAATAGTTCCCTGCGAGTGACACAATAGTTCCTTTCTGGTTTCTGCAGCACTTTGCTGAAATATTCTAGAGGCTTCTCTACTCCATCTTGAACCTGTGATAGCACAGCACCGATGCCTACATCACTCGCATCTGTGTCCAATATAAACTCGCCTTCATTATCGGGGAAGCCCAAACTGGAGGGGACATTAAAACTTCTTTTAATTTTCTGAAAGAGGCTTCGCATTCAGGCGTCCACAGAAATTTTCTTTTGGCTTCAGTAAGCTCATGTAGTGTCTTAGCAATCGTAGCAAATCCATGTACAAATCGCCGATAGTAAGTGCAGAGTTCTAGAAAGCTCCTCACCTGTGTCCTGTCTGTTGGTTGTGGCAATTATTTTATTGACCTGGTTTTCTCTGGGTCAGTCTGGATTCCATCATGTGATACCACATGCCCTAGGAAACTAACTTTCATTTGGAACAGGTGGCATTTCTTGGGAACCAGCTTCAGATTTGCAGCAGCTACTTTCTGGAACACGGAATCTAATCTGGTGAGGTGTTCTTCAAAAATTTTACCTGTGACCACGATATCATCTAAGTAAACTTGGCAAATATCTAGAGGTAGGATCTTCTCCATTAGTCGTTCGAAGGTAGCATGGGCATTACATAACCCAAACAGCATGACTTTAAATTGTCAAGTTCCTTTCGCTTGCACAGAAAAGGCTGTCTTCTCCTTGTCCTCTTGCGCCACCTCACATTGCCAGTAGCCACCCTTCATATCAAGTGTAGAGAACCAATGTGATCCTGTCAAGCTGTATAGTGTGTCATCAATCCGGGTGGGGGATAGCAGTCCTTTTTGGTCACATCATTCAGCCGGCGGTAATCCACGCAAAATCTTGTGGACCGATCTTTCTTCTTAATTAGCACAACATGTGATGACCAAGGGCTAACCGACGGCTCGATCACATCCAAGTCCTTCATTTCTTTCAAGATGCCATCCACAGTCTCTTGTGTAGCCAGAGGTAGTCGTCTTGGAGGTTGCTTGATTGGCCTAGCTTCTCCTGTATCAATGCAGCGAATGCTGTGCCAACGTCAAGTGGCCCACATGAAAAAGTTCTCTTGTTTTTCTTCAGAAGTTCTGCCACAGCCTTTTCTTGTCTCCAGTTCAGGTTTTCTCCAGTTCTAGTCAGTAGTTCCTTGAGTGGTTCGGGCATACGCCCATTAAGGTCGCCTGACTTCATGGCTTCTTTGTCGGTTGTAGTTATTTGGGAGACTTGTTTGCACACACCTATTATGGTCCCCTCTTCAAGCTGGATTGGCTTGTTAGACAAGTTAACCATTCGAACAGGCGAAACCAATGTTCTTGCTACCACCACCTCATCAAGTAAGCTGCTTCCTCTTCTCATATGTTCGACCAGAGCTACATGCCGCGCAAAATTGCCTCGACACCGTGCGGGGATGACAATCTCACTGGGTGCTGGCAAAACAGTTTTCTCACAACAGACCACCTGTCAACTGGTTGGCGATGGCAGTTCGCTTCGTGGCATCATCACCAGTTCTCGGTTACCAGCCCTTAGTACTCCTGACCGAGTATCTATACAGCACTCCAACTTGCGCAACACATTCAGGCCCAATAAACATTCGTCTTCAATGTCGGCTATGTACACTTTGTGCTCAATGCAGAGGCCACCCAACTTCAACTGTACCTTTTTCTTCCCCTTTACTGGTGTGGTCTCGCCTGTCACTGTCGTCAGAAAGCTTTGTCTGTAATTATGGCATCGTAACAGCTGGGGATAAGGCCCCAAGATGTCCGGTCTGACAACAGTAATAGTTGCTCCAGTGTTTACAACCATATGGCAAGAAACATTATCCAGACTGCCCTCCACTAGGATTGCATTAAAATCTTGTTTAACAGAGCGTACTTGAAAAAATTCTGGGGTCTTATCTCTCTCAGTCACCGACCTTCGCCCCTTAAGACCGGTGCTTACAGGTTTCCCGACGGCTGGCCAGATCGGGCACCTTCATCTTGCTCTTGGTTTCTGTTTTTCTGTAGCCATCGTGGACACTGGGCTCTTAGGTGTACGGGCTCTCCACATTCCCAACAGCTTGGTCGCCCCTGTTGTCGAGGGCGGGTTTAATCGGAGTGAATTTGCTCTTAATAGCAATAATTGTGGTTTCCATTCTCTTCAGGATGTTCTGTAGGCTGTTGTCTCTCTCGTCGCCTGGCAGTGTGACTGCCCGCACAGCACACCGAGTTGATGGCCCTCTTGCAGATTCTACCTCCAGTGCTCTGGCCAGGGCATCCTGCATAGTTCTTGGAGCTGCCAGGCGAACTGCTTGGCGCACCTCTACATCGGCGATGGCATCGACGAAGAAGCCGACAGCTATGATATCCCGTGCATGTTCTGTACACCCCTCAAGCGACAAATGGGCGAGTCGCACAATGTCCTGCCACAATTCTTGCAGTGGCTCTCCTGGTCTCTGGGTGCGGCTTCTTAGTCGGGCATGGTGGGCATGTCGTAAGTACTTGTATTTGAAACACAACTCCAGAGCAGTAACTAATGACGAGTATTCTAGATGTTGTTGTTCTGGAAGCGACTGGAGTATACTGAGGACAGGTCCCCTCAGCACAGCTGCAAGGTAGTAGGCTCGTTGCTGGTCAGACCAACCATTTATGGTTGCCACAATCTCAAACAGGTTTTGGTATTCTCGCTATGGAGTTTGACCATCGTAAGCAGCAGGCTTGACAGAAATTCCTTTTCCAATGTTCGATGCAGGCACACTAGATACAGAAACATGTCGCAGCCCATTTTCTGCCTGGTTGGGAATCACACTACAGCCTGGTTCAAACTTTGTGGTCTTCTCTTCGCCGCCTTGAGGTATTGATTCAGCAATGACCATGTCTTCTCCGGTAACAAGATGGCCACCCTCTCTACCATGGAGAAGTTCCTGACACTCCTTCCTCAGCTCATCCATTTGTTGCTGCATGCTATTTTTCACATAGTCCATCTCTTCCTTTACGCTGCCTACGTTCTCGTTTACAGCTTCTATTTCCTGGTACACCATTTCTTTATCATCGTCTATTTTTCTGTCCACCACTTCGTTCACTTTGTCTACCTTTTCACTTACACTGTCTACTTTCTTATCAACATTTTCATTTACACTATCGATTTTCTTATCTACACTATCTACTTTCTTATCAACATTTTCATTTACACTATCTACAAGATTACTAACATTCTCTATTTTCTTATCTACATTTTAATTAACACTATCAACATTTGCATTTACACTATCTCTGACAGAATTGATTTGGTCAATTAATTGGTCACCTAATCCCTCAATGAGGGCTTTAAGTGCTTCTATTTCAGCTGACATTATTCTTGTAATCATTCACATTTACAATTGAAAATTAAACTTAAAATTTATGAAGTGTTTTAATTTCATTAAATAGTAATTGTGTGCCATTTTAGTTCACAGAATTAATTACTAAATTTACTTTATGGCTCTATCCCACTTCTGACACCAGTGTTACAAGTTTGAGACATAAATTTTATAGATGTGGGCAATTCCCATGAGTTCTTTGGGATAGAGGTCTTATAATTATAAATAAAAGAGTTAAATTAAGTACTGGATTTAATAACTCACAAAGCTACGAAATACACAAAACAGTAATCAACTATAACTCTCACAACACAATTAGTTATGCACACAATTACTACTGTGTCACAGATATGTTAATTAACTTTGACAACTAAAGCACAAAAATGTCTGCCATCAATTAATTAAACAGTACAAATCACAATAAATTTCAGTCATATATCCAGTCAACAGTCTTTCAAGTAGTGACAGTGTACAACCTTAATAGTCCGCCGTAGTGATGAATCGTCATGTGCTGCGCAGCACCCCGAGTGCACCGCTGTCTTCACTCTTGAGGTCTTCGGTTCGACTCCCGTCGCGTACCTCCTTCACCCGTCAGCCCACCGCAGCAGTCCTCTTGGTTTGTCCAACACTGCTCCGAAGGTAGCCGCCTGCCGCCTTACAGTAGACTCTGACGTCACCAAAATGTCTTCACCAGTCTATCTCCACAACCATAGCACCTTCCTCTAGCACGACCAATAGCGAACTCTCTCCCAATGTGCCGATTCTGCGGTTTTATACTCCTTAAAACAGTTGGGGAATAACCGCATTACAGAGGTCTAAAATTAGATATTTCATCATGTTTCGTACGAGATTCGAGTCACGTAGGCCGCTTCGCAGGCCAAAAATGCAGTTGGGACAGGTATCTATGGCGTAGTTTCGGCGGGATTCCCACTATGATACACTCGGGCTTTGAGTCATGGGCCAGCCCTCAAGGTATTCGACACAGGCTCCATCCAGCCCGCCCTCAGAAACACAGCATGCATCAATATATATTAGAAGCACCTGCATTTACACTTTAACTATATAGTACTTGCAGTTCCCTACCAGCACACAAACATCCTGAGGACGTCCGTAGGATGTGGGAACTGTCGTCCCTAGGCTGTCCTAGGGAAGTTCATTTCAAGTCCTTTTTATGTAGGAAAAGTTCATGGAAAAGTACTACCTACAGACATCCCTAGGATGCCTGGTATACACATCCCTGGGACATCCCTAGGAGCTCCCTGGGACCAGTATTAAATGGATCCCTGGGACATCCGTAGCAGCTCCTTCCAGCAGCAAAAGTAAAAGTTTTGTATTCAACACAAAAGAAAACAAATGTATTTATTTTGGTGATATGTAAACTTAGTACTTACCACACAGTCAAATATACATAATTGTTAATGTAGCCTCTTAAAATCTTTTGAATAAACAATTCGTCTGTAATAATATTTTTTTTAAATGATGCAACTTCCAAAAGTCTACCAGTAATAATAAAATATGTGTGTAGAAATAAATAAATTTACCAATCTCATAATGCATATATAAATGTTATGAATTATCTACTAAATTAATTGCAACAAACCTCATGTATATTTAAATAATATCGTAAGCTATCTAGTGGTCATATTAGGAACTTGCCTAGAAATCCACTACGTCCATGGGAGCTCCTGCTCGGACATCCCAGGGAGCGTCTGCTCGGACATCCCAGGGAGCTCCTGCTCGGACATCCCAGGGAGTTCCTCAGAGGAGTTCTGTGGGAGCTCCCTGTATGGACATCCCTTGGAGCTCCCCATATGAGGAATTTAGGATGACCCATATTCGTCTTCCAAGGAGCTTCCTGGGGTGTAATGTACTTTTCGAGGAGGTACTTGGGATGTCCTAGGGACATGGTTTTTTGGAGCTCTTGGACATCCGAAATATCCATCCCTAGGACATCCCGAGGATCGCATGTACCCGGATATCCTCAAAGGATGTCCCTAGGACATCCTGTGGACTGTGCTGGTAGGGTTATGAATTGCATGCATGTATTATTTTTTACTTGTTAGCCTATATATATATATATATATATATATATATATATATATGGTTATATTTAACGTAATTTGTCTCTTGTAGTTGTTATTTACGCCTGTTAATATTTACCCCCAAAATGTAACCGTAACCGTATGTTACGTCAGTCAAGGCTATTATATTACTGGTCCATCCATGCTCTGAGAGGTTTTACAAAGCCTATGCTGTTATTCTTAATGGCAAATGGCCTTCATATGGTATCGTTGGAAAGCCAATAAAGTAAGGAACATTTCATTACCAAACAAAATATATCATATTTCAAGCCGATTTCGAGAAAAGATCGAAACCATTTGGGAGAAAAATATAAAAAATAGGTTTTTAATTTTTATGATAAAACTATAAGATATACGGAAATTATAACAGTTACTTAAAGGTTAGGTATTTAAAATATCTGTCCTCTGAATTTTTATTAATGTTAAAATCGGACAAACTGTTATTGAGATATTGCGTTTTTAAAAATGCAGTCAAGCTGCCATTTTGAATGGCCGCCATATTGTATAGCTACATCTGCCAGATGGCTATCACCTATTTTTATGTTCTCTGTGAGCCAATGATCAAGTCCTACAAGTTTCAACCAATCCCCCGCCCCCCAACCATTTTCACCTAAATTCCTCTTTTTTGGCCTCTGGCACATGGACTACTGTATTTATTGTACGGATGGGTCTCAAGAAGAGTGGTAGATATATACTTTGATCCGGATAAAATTATTACTAAGACATTTGGGAGCGTTGAAACCATGATAATTTTCTTATTTAATAACAGAAAAGTCCTAATTTCTTTGGGATGAGAAAAAATAAAAGTTATTGCGATAAATAAAAATGCAATATTATGTATTGAAACATTTTCATTTCAGTAGTGTGTAAACAAATTTTTTCGAAGTGAAATCCTTGTCTAACACACATTAGAGTTTTTTTATCATTTAACAAAATAATAAAACAATGTAAGGAGTACTATGGAATAGATAAAATGGAGAGCTAGCTGGATAGGTTGTATGTGTGCATACCTACATGTCAGCTGTTAACACATAGCCTATAACTTTTGAATTTACCAGTAACCATTTTGTAAAACTGTACGTTTTATTATTATACAAGTTTCATAGTTGTTTCGTTATTTTGTTCTCTTAATCTGACCAAATTACCAGTAATTAAAGTATTCCTTCCTATTCATGCAACTCTTTACAAATTGCACAACATCTACTTCCACCCACAATATTCATTCAGTATCGGTGCTTGTATACATTTGATCAGTAGGCCTATATAGCATAAGCACTGACCTAACGTTTTTTACACATGTGCACGTATATGTTAATACCTATGTATGCATAAATCTTACCCTTCAGATATAATACATATTAGGTAATTTTTATGTAATCTTAAAGGCCCTGTGAACGTAAAATGAAAGTATTATTAAAAAAAGAGATCTTGTTGAGAAAAAAGCAGCAGTGAAAACCGCATCGCTCTACGCCTTGCCGTTCTCTCGCTATGCCTCGTGTAGAGTATCGCAGCGCGGAGCTATGACGTCACTTCTCCCAAGGCGGGCGGCAGCGCTCGCTTGCGGCAGTATATTA